>CAEGAE010014957.1:0-20598 GCA_903067095.1 Girardinus metallicus | reverse complement strand
GAAGCAAAGGGGAAACTAACAGGAACCAGGATGCACCAGGAAAAATCCGGTCTCTCACACATAAACAGAGAAGCTCATAAGCAAGGAAAAGATAAAGCGTGAGGACAGAACTCGAGGGACAGAGGTGGATAACGCAATGAGGAGGATTACAGGAAAGTAGGAAAGGAGAAAGATTAAAAAGATGGGAAGTGGCGTGGTGTGAGAGGGTAGGAGATGAGAGAAACGGGCTGTAATGATCGCTCGCTGCTTGTCTCCCACCAATGGTGAGCAGATGTTGGACCCACAGGCTTCCACCAACATGGAGCCCCTAAAGCTAGCGCTGAAGCAGAGGCACCAAAACAGCCTCCTGCTGTCCACATGCCATTTTCATATACATGTGCACGCCTATGGACATCAGAGAATGGACACACATGAACAAAATATCTAAAAGGTATAAGCTTCTAGATATAGTAGATGCTGCTGTAACATCTCCAATGAAATTGTTAATTAAGTTTTATGGAGCTAAATTACTCTCAAAACGATTGACAAAGCTTAGAGCAAGATTTGTATGTGTACAATAAGATCCACAAGTGTACAACAACATTTATAAATGCACAACATAATTCACAAATTTGTATAGCACAATAAATTAATGCATATCTCAACATTCAAATCTACAGGTTTCAAACAGCACAAGCAAGAATACACTATGCATACAAATTGGCAAAGGCATGTGCACAAATTGAGGAGATTAACTTGTACCACTTGACTACATCAAAAATAACAAATCTTGCATAAACCAGTTATTAGTAATGTTTAAAATATAATAATAATAATAATTTGTATCCCATTATTTACACGAGTTAAAAATAACCCGATACCTTTCAAAATAATTAATCTGCATCACTGTAAATTAGAGTAAAACTGTATATGTGCCCTGAACACAGTGATTATTTATTGGGTGATTTATATATTTCTGAATTTACTTTTAATTCTGTCAGTTCAGGCCCTCAATTATGTCTTTACAATTCTATCTTTCCTACATAAAATGCCTCAAAACATTGCTAAACTCTCATCTGACTTTGTAAACCCAATATTGCGTATCTTCTTGTTCACTGACCTAATGGTATCATTACTCTGATATTTCATACTTTACTCTTAATCATTTAAAATCTTAATCCAGTGGCAGACTGGTTTTAAATAACCAAACAAGCATGGTTTTGGACACATGCATGCAACGGCAATGCACATAATCAACAATCCTCTTGCTATGTGCAAACAGTGCTGACAACCCTAAGACACTTTACAGTCTGTATTGGAAACTGAGGAATAACTTTAGGTTGCCATGAGGTTTAGTGATGAAATTCTACAAGCACAGAAGCAGCTATGTAAAGACGCAGTGTGAGTTTAAGTCCTCTGTAGTCTGTTTTACTGTTTTCAGTTTGAGTAAATTTTTGACTTTGACCCCAAAATAACTTGTTGAAATTGAAAATGGAAATAATAATAATAAAACATTTTTAGAAAGTTGTGAAGTTCCAGGCTCTGGTTTCATAATCCAAGGACACAAGCTAATATAAAAAAGTATTAAACCCCTCCATCCCCTCCACACATCCTTGTACTTCTTTCCAAGCTGAGAACTTTGAATTGACTTCCAGTGGGTCTTCAAAACATAGCATTTGTTGGAAAATGGGCCTTGCAATGTGCCAAATACAAGGCCACACAAACCCACACATAGACATGCACACTGAGACAGCAGGGGCATTGGGTCGATGAACATGTGGCAGCAGATGAGAGACCACAAGAGTCTGTGATAAATATTTGAGGTTTAGAGCAGCAGATCTTTGAGCCAGCAGTCAGTCTGTAGATTCTGGGCTCACACTATGAGCTTGTGTATTGATGTTTGTGTGTACCTATTTATTAAAATGCTTTGGATACATGTGTTTCAGGCTGTGTATGAGTGGGATGGAGACAAATTTTCAAATGACAGTTTTCATATTTTAAATGCTACTTTCACAATTGTGAAAGCAGGGTTTGTATATAACTGACTCAATTTACTAGTTTCTCTAAGCAAAATTTTCTCTAAGCTCTTTGTATTTTTTTTTTTATTTAAGTTTTCTTTAAGAAATATATTTTATGTTAAGGTCAAAAAGCCACTTTATGAAATGTAAAATCATCAGATAAAGCCAGTGTTTAATTGCTGTATAAGCAATCCAAATGAAATCCTCCATGAAAGCTGTTGCCCACCTGTGCTAACTCATTAAATACACAAACAGAAAGGTGACTCACATAAATGGATGGAACATTAGATATACTGATACAGCCCAGCTGTTACTGCCTGGACCACATTTGTGCTCTGCCTTCATGCATTATTTTACCATTCTTAGACTTTTACTCTTTGACACTCTCCTCTCTAAAATAACACAAGAGGATTTACACATAAGTTTGATAAAATTGACATTTTTATAATGTCAATAAAAGAGTAAGAATGCAGAGCAACAATTAAGGTCTCCCAAAAGCTTAAAGGCAGGAAACGCATATATTTCCTAACATAAAATTCCTACTTCAAAAGCAATATATCACAAACTGTAACTTTTTATTTCAAGATGTTTTGTATTTTTACCATCGTAATATGTTTGTTGACATGTGGTTACAATGACTACCCAAACTGACCCGTAACGTGATTTTGCTTAATTTCACTGTCAGTTAAAAACATTCAGCAGGTGCGTCGAACATAGTGTCACGTGAGCTAGAGTTATTTTATTATTGGTCATTGCTCAAATTATTGGATTGCAGTTGTGTCAGTTCTGGGCAAAAGTGTGTTTTCATTACGTGTTAGAGGTATGGCAGTCAGGATGAATTCTTTAATGTCCAAAAAAATGTGTGACAGCCTGGCTTAACCGGCTGTAACAAACTGTGTTTACTACAGCGTCAGATGCATAGCAGGGCGATGCCAGATGGTTATTTTCCGATGCCACTGAAATATAAGGCAGACACACATCAGCAGGATGGAGGTGATAAAATATCTAATGGGTTCTGAAGTTTAACAAGACTACTCTGAATGTGGTCAATCACATGGCCAATCAGCTATCCATGGCTTTTTAGCAGTCATGATCAAGAGCACTTGAGGAAGATTATGTTAGAGTATGTTAGCAATCACATTTAAGATCCAGATTTAAACTTTTTAAAAAATATTCCTTATTTTAGTCATGTCCATTTTTGTCAAATGATGGGCACACATTTAAATTTACAATATATTTTGCTTCTTTAACTGGCCTTGCATTGGTGACCAAATGATAAATCAAAAATATTGTATGTTCTCACTCAATTTGAAATGAGATATAACCTAATTCTTTGAAAATTGATACCAGTAGCTTCATAATTCTCTACATCTAATCCATGTGTGGTTTTTGTTTCGTTTTTAATAGTTTGACAAAAGGTGTTACATTCTGCTGGCTGACCATGTGAAGTTTCCATTAGACATATACATGTATCTATTTTTAAAAACTGAATGAGAAATCTTTTGCAATTTGGCAACAACTTTAACTATCTATCGCATCGCTATGTTACACTGAGGAGAACACATTCTGTTAACTTTTTGCCAACACCATAACATTGCCTTTGTCTTACAATTAGGCAACAGAGACATTCCTGGAGCCTTTTCCTAGTATTACAGTGTTTTGTTAAGCCTTAGGGCTTACAAGGCTTTTTGAAGCCCACCCAAGATGCAGCTCAGCAACTTTTTAAAAGACGTATACAAACAGTTACCAGAACCCAATAGCCTTACCTAGGAATTATAGGAAGCCTAGGAGTCATAACGGAGCAAAAACAAATCGTTTCCCATTTTTGACAGACAGAACTATGATGCATAGCTACTCTGCTACTTTTAGTCCCAGTGTTTTTGCAGTAGGGGAAGTTTCATGAAGTATGGGAGTGGGGGGTTACCTGTAATTTACTGACCACACATTCCCAGAAGAGTTGAAAAATAGGGTTTATTGGCGTTTCTTGTCTGAGGAGGAGGAGAAGGTAGAGAGAGGCATTAGCTCAGAGATGAGAAGCCTTTATACATATGAGAATAAAATCCAAAGCAAACTTGCTTTATCCTTGTTTTCAGGTCTGGAGGTCAAACAGAAGGGATTCCATTTCTAGGTGCAGAGGAAGGAGAGTGGGCAGGCAGGTAAGATGCGGATGAGTAAGCTGATAGTAGTAGTCCAGCTGTGGCAGGGCAGTCAACTGAGGGTCTGTGAAGGCAGAAGGAGTTCAACAGTCTAGAGAAACAGAGAGTCAACCTACTGACTATATTGATTCACCTCTGGAAAACAGTCAGAGCTCATCAGGAGATAAAGGAGATATGAGAACGTATGACGGGAGTTTCCCAGTCCATCGGGCCCAAGGGACCTTCATCTCCACAACTGTATCCATAAAATGGAAGACATTGACTCGTTGTACCAATAGTTTTTATTGTCTCTATTGACAATGATTATAAGAAACACCTAGTGCAGGGGTCTTCCATATTTACAATCCATTTTTGCCCTCAGTCTAGCTACATAAAACTAATTTAAGACTCATTACATGACATTTTAAAAGGGTCAACTTAAAGATTGTTTAATACAATCAGGTCAATACCCTTAAAAAATGTATTGTCATTTTGAAAGAATCATTATTATTCATCTGTTTTAAGGTTTTAAAAGATAGGAAAGCAAACTTTTGAAAAACAAGCATAGATACATTTTCTTCAATTAGATGTTTGTTATTTGTGGAAACTGATGTAGAAAAAGCACAATTTTCACCAAAATGACAAGAGCATTAAGTTTCAAAAATATACTTATACTGTTATTCCGTGGACCCAGTGGAGTCCATGGAATAACAGAACTTGTTGTAGCTAGAGCTCATGTCCTTTCTTTAACACGTCTCCTTTTTCCTAGTAATGCTTTGTAATACATCATCCATTGCTACCCTTACTTAAGAGTCTCTTTTCAGTCGGTCAGGTGATTAACTGTAGCCTATGTCTTTGGGTAAGCCTATGTCTCTGTGTCTCTGTGCAATTGCACAGTAGTACTGTACAATTGCTGACCAAAGTTTACACCCCACTGACGGATCTGACTGTAAAAATTGTATGCATGTGTGCATGAGACAAAGGGGAAACTGGGGTTCTTTATCCCTGAGTTTTGATAAGGGGACTAGAGGAGCATGTGGTTGCCGTGGAAACATTTATTTGAACAGTACAACAACCTCCATTCCTCCACGCAACATATGCAGCCTACCCCCCTGACAAGCCACCCTCCCTGTTGTATAAGTGGGTACTTCACGCATCAGTGGTTTGTAAAGAGGCAGTAGATACAAAATGGAGAGTCTTTGGAGGCCACAGCATGCATACTAGTTATAATCCTTTTCCTGCATGGGCTGAACATCCACAACATATACTAGTGACAGGAGGAGAGTGAGGCAAAGCAACAATTCATCAAAACATGCATAGTTATTGATGCAGAGAAGCTTGCACTACCCTCCCAACTTCTCTGCATAGACACAGAAACTGGCTGAATTTCATGCTGTGAGCATGTTGCCAAGTTTTTAATATTGCAAGGTGAATTGTGACTTACATTTGAATGGTTCTTAAATTACATTTAAATTTCAGATTAGTTGTTAAATGAAAAATGTGTTGTCTTGGTAGCTTACAATAATGTCTTCACGTTTACTTTAGAATGCCCTTGTGGAATCCAATGGATTCCACAAGGGCAACAAAATATGCATCCCATTTTTACACACTGTCATGTCGTCATCTCTTTTTTAAAGACGAAATGCTTTTTGGAGAGCAACTGTCAATGCAGAGTCACTGCGTGTTTATGTGGGATATCTTTTTGCATATAACCTCAGTGGAAATTAATTACCAGTGTTTCAATTAGGCATATTCATCAAAGCAGATCATCATGCTAGCAAGGAGTTATTCATAATGAATGTCTAATGATGCCTCTTCAATTTCCTTTGTAAACGCCAACATTTACAGAACTCCTTCTCACACAAATATCTGTAGATTATTGTCAATAAAGTCAACTGTACCAGCTCAGCCCACATGCTGGCTCTATTCAAATAGCTGTGATCCATGCAAAAAAAGACAGGCAGATACACGGAGGCTCGAGCTTGTAAATGTTCGTTCCTCGGAATCAAGGCACACATTGCTATCATAAGGCCAAACATTCAAGGCTGTGATCTTAGATGTTTTATTAATAACCCCAAATCTCATCGAATCAGAAATTACAAATCTGCTCAAATCATCCGCAGAACAAATTACAAAAATTTAGTTTTTTTTTTATTAAGAAAAAAGCAGATTATGTTCTACCTTGCAGGTGTGTTTTGTTCACTGCAGAACAAGCTTGTGCAAGAAACACTGCTAGAAATTGTTGTTAGAGACTGTTAGCTCCATTGTCACAGATTTCAGGATTCACTTTTTAGGTCAAACATGGGCAGGGGAACTATAGAGGCCCTAGAAGAAGATGCCTCCTGATGCTGCTGTAGTAGGGTTCAGGGTTGCTTCGCAGAATGAAAAAGTCTGGAATTTGATCTTGGGTATTTTCTTAGGTTTGAATCAGTACGGAATAAAATTATATTGCAATGGAAAAATCCTAATCTGCCATATAAATGTTATCCAAATGCATTCAGTGCATTAAATACAAGTACTTTTGTGCATTGCCCTCAGCTCTGGAAAGTGATGCCATGTCTCTGTTCACACACAAACTGAAAAGCTGCTGGGATGTCTTTGCTTTGTACTTCATCACACTTGTTCTGCAATTGGGCAAGACCCTTTCAGATCATAATGGTTATGGGTTTATCACTGCCTGAGACCCATCAGGAGTGTGACACAGACAGTGACTTCAGCCAATCTCCAGGTAATTTCTAGGTGTTTTAAACATGCATGTATCACAGAATTATCTAAAATAAACTTTAGGAATGGCTTTTAAACTTATTGATAAAAAGGATTTTGATTTTCATTTGTTGTTGACTTTCTTTGGCCTAAAATGATGCTTTCTAGATATTTTTGTGTACTTTTTTTAGAGTACGTTATATTTAATTATTTTCTTAATTACAGTTAACTAATGATTAGCAAGGAGGCGCCTATATTTTAGATTAGGGTTGGTTCTGATGGCTTTTCTATTCGGCACATCGACCTTTTAATAAAGTAAAATCCATGTTTTAACCTATTTGTCATGAGTTCACTGGTTCTAAATATGTCTGCTTTCTATCCACTGAGGGTGTCCTCGTCTGAGATTAAAGATTTGTTTGATGTTTTATACATTTAACTATGAGAAAAAATAAAAATAATAATAATAAAAACCTTTTCACAGGTTTGTATGTACAAAGCTGAACCCTCGAAGGCAGAGCTAAGTCCACACGGCCAATTTGCAACACTCCAGGTATGTTTTTGATGCAGTGATAATACTAACACTTTGTAAAGTTAAAACAGTCAATTTTACATAATACTGGTCTTCTGTGGGGATTATTTGTAAAAGGTTTGTGAGCTGTTTCATATTTTCATTTCCGTTCATTAGACTGTGTGGGGATTTGAGTTCTCAGTGCGTTTATTTTAGGTTCTGTTCCTTGTGAGTCTGTGCTGTCTTTTGATTGTTCCCAGCTGTGTCAAGATCCCTTGATTACCTCCAGTGTATTTAAGTTCCACCTGTTATCCTTGTCTGTGTAGTTAATAGTTTTGTATGCATAGAGTCACACAGTCGAACTGTATAGTCCTGTGTCTGCGTTAGCTCTCGTTATCAGTCTTAGTTTGTACAGATGCTACTGGTGCTGAGCTTTAGCCTTCCACTCTGCTGTGCTGCCTGTTCTTTGGATTGTTTTGAGCTTACTTTTCATTTATTAAATCACCATCTTCTCAGAAGATGGTGATTTAATAACCTGGGTCTACCTGCATTCTCCCTCACCACCACTATACCACCTCATGACACTGGATGATTTCCTTTCTATAAATTTTGTTGCTGTCTGCATCTGCATCTCCATCACAGCCGTTTCTGTATTTTGTCAGTCTCTGCTTGTTCACTCAGGTGCTTTCCATACTTCCACAGCTATTTTCACTTCTTAGAGTTTTTTCTTCCATACTTTTGTTGGACCATTTCAATGTTATGTCTTTTTTTTTTCTAACCCATCATAAACAGTTGTCTTCTCAATTTCAGCTTTTTTTAAATGTGAGCTGCAGTTTCAGTTGCTCCAAATCATATCTTAAAGTGTTTTTCTCCTTCTGGTCCTTACATGTTCTGGGTCCTCTGGCAGAATCTTTGCTTGAGACCGAGTATCAATACCTACACTTATTTCAAGATGTTGCTCTTCTAAAGTGCTCTCAGCTTTCTCCCTCATTTTCCTTTCATCTGTACATTCAGACTCATGCTGTGAAGCCCTTTTGGTTGGCATATAAGTGCATCACCTGCATTTTAGAAATTTGTGCAGCGAGACTCCACTTCTTCCATCAGTATATTTTCTGGTTTTCAAGTGCTGAGATCTTCTCACCTTTTAAATTTAAGACGTCTTTATGCCAAGATTTCTGCAAGTGTACTAGGCGTTTCACAGCTTCTTTATGCAGAAAAGCTGGCTGGACTCCTCTTGTTTTAACCCATTATGGTTTGAAATTCTTGACATTTACACCCACACCCACACATATATACATTACAAAATAATACTGTAACACATGCAAGCAAAATGCACTTTTCAGTCACTTTATTACACCTTGCTAGTGTTGGGTTTGATTCCCTATTGGATTTGAAACATTCTTTGTTTCAAAGACTCGACAAGGATGAAATTGACACAGAGGAATTGTCATCCATGATGTTCATCAGTTTTACCACATCCCTGTTGTGCTCTGTTGAGATCTGCTGTCAACCCACTGATATTTTCAAGGGACTAGTTTAAGACTATTTAAATTCAAGAGATTAAGAGATATGTACAGCGTGATTATAAAGGGATAATCATGGTTAGCAACTTAGGTAGGCTGAGAGGTTTAAACAATGTTAAAAAAAATATTTTCCACATTATTTCATCATCAGTAGACAGGAGGAATCCATATTTTTTTGTTGTTGTTCACTCACTTCTGACCCCACTGTCTGAATGTTATAGCTAATATTTGATATTGTCCCATTTAGTTGAGCCTGAACAAACTGTGGCCTCATGGTTTCCTGTTCTTGGCTGACATGAGTGTTTTCTGCTCAGCTATCCCATGCATTTTGGGGTTCCATGTATATGGTAGATTCCAATGAGTAGTAGTATAATTAATAATTATAACTATTTCCTCAAACCTATCTGCCTCATCTTCTCTTACAGCATGAAGATATCTGCTCATTGGATCTTATGATATTTTATAGAATATTTAAATTTATAAGACAGTTTTTCATAGATTGTTGAAAAAAATGGGGGAAGAAAATCCAAAACATTAACAGTACAGTTATTTGAATCAAAAATATATTTTACTGGAAATACTTTGAAACTGAGACAAATTAAACTTTTATGTGATACAGTACAAAATAACCTCTGCAACCAAATTTCTGACATGAATTGATCTAAAACTACTGAGCCAAACTCTTTACTTCCTTCTGGTTGTTGTGTGTAGCATTATTCATGTGTTCACTGACTGATGTGAGCCAAATCTCCTGTACCTGCACTTGTGGTGCTGCAGATATATTTCTTTTCCCATGAAAATTTCTTGCACATTTCAAAGTATTTCCCCAACATTTTTAGCTTCAATGCATCAGGATAGGAGCAACAACTTTGTTGAGGTTAAAAATACACCACAGGTTTTGCTTTTTACCTCATTTACAATTACATACAAAAACAAAAATAAGTGTTTGCCCATTAACTATCATTAATAACAAAGATCTAAACATGTACTGTTTCATTCATTTTGGCAAGTCTGACAATCCTGCAAAGAATCCTCATGAAATACACAAACTATACAACAATTACGTTTTAGTCAAACAAGCTGCTGTTAAAGCCCACCTCTGCAGCTCGCTATTTACCACTGAGTACAATGGGTACATTGTCGGCACATTTGCTTGAAAAAGAATAGAATTTTAAATGTTTTAGACACAGAGCTCATATACAGCTAAGACTCTGGAAATTTCATTAAATAAAAGACATTTCTATAAATCCAATCACCTGTTTAGCGCTTTTATAAATTTGCACTAACCAGATCTACCTTGTTTTTGACCTTTCAACCTGACTCACTAAAAGCAGCTATGTCTCAGTTTGATGAATTCGGAACTCATAAAACAGAAAAGAAAACTTTAAAAATATTAACCACTCAACCTTGTACCCAAGCCCTCAACATTCACAACTTAATAAAAGGTTTTATTCACAAGCTTGGATAAGCTAACAAGTAAAGCAGCAACGAGAGTGAGAGGGGCGTAAAAAAAAAAAATACGTCTGAGCGGTCTGAATTTACTCAGAAGGTTTCTCTCTGAGCCAAGATATTGTGTAGCCATAGCAACTGGCACTCAGCATCTCCTGGAGGGAATGAGAAGAGGATTCATGATTCATATCCAAACAACAGCCCAAGACTCCAAATATACTGAGGTAAACTGCCACCCCCAGACAGTCAAGCTGACAGCTGTGAGGAGGACGGGCAGAGCAGAAAACAAATAAACAAAAACAATCACATCCATCCTCCACATTCTTCGAGCTAGCCACATGACTTGGTCATTGTTCTCCATTTGTCTCTTGTGATTGCAGCCAGGTTTATTTTTCCTTCAGGACAAGCAATAAGTTTGTCTCGCCACTCAGACAAAAAAAATTGAGAAAGGGCTTTCCCTAATGGGCTACTTGTATCTCTACTTGTGAGCACAACTGCAATGATGCTGTATCAAAAAGAGATGCGACATAATCTACAAGACACTGTGAGCAACAACAGGACTTAGTTTTATGTTCTTGTATAAAATATAAGTAAATACAACTTGCAATTAAAGCTGCAAGTTGTTAGTAGAAGTGCTGATAACTTCAGTACTTCTACTGCAGTGTGTTTACACCCTGGCTCACCACACATCTGCTTGTCCAGTTTGTGTGTCACACGCGGTGGTCTCCAAAAAGGCAACTAATTTGATGTAAAGTGGAAGAAAACGCATAATAAATAAAGATAATAAACATTTGGATAGACCTTGGATCACTTTCAGAGCAAAGGCCTAAAAAAATAGTTATATTATTTCAATGTAGGTAATAGTTTTCCCGCTAAAAGCGTCATCAAAAAGTCAGTAGCCCTATTTATAGTATTCGTTTAAGACCACCATATTCACCGCCAGTGGAATCACATTAAAACAGATGAGAACTACTTGTAAACTGTACTTAGCAGACAGGGGAGTAGTGTTCTGTACCATAACGGCCATGGTCCGGGTCTACATTTCAAAAAGTCCCCCTGTTCTTGGAGTAAAATTGCAGCCCAAGTATTTCTTGCCTCATTTTGATAAGCAGCTACAATCAAGAGCCTGCTTGCTGGGTTCACTGTAAGGCAGCTGTTGTTCATCACCAATTGCAAAAAAAAAAAAAAAAAATACAAACAAAACAACCAAAAAAGAAAACTGAGGGATGGGCCCTCAGAGATACACCACATTTGGCTGTGGTCCTGCGTTGAGAGAAAGCAGAGAAAGATGGTGCTATTCTTCCATCCTGTTAGTCTCATTTTTTTGTGTCTGCACATCATTCACACCTTGCTTCCCTCATCAGGCTTTTTCTGTTTTCTCTGCTTCTACTCCTCTTTCCACAGTGTTACAAAAATTCATTGGATAACACCAGCAACTGTTTTTTTCTCTTTTCCCATTAGTATGGTTGCGAGTGAGAGGTTTAAACTAAAATGCATTTGGTTCCTGATTCCTTTGTCTGCTCTAATGCAGATGTGCTCACATGTAATTTATTTTCAAAGGGACAATGCCAGGAACAAGGTCATGGTTCTACTATATCTAATGTAGCCCAATATGACAGGAAAAGAGTATCGGATGCAAATTTTAACTTACTTTAGGTAATCCAAAACTGAGGTCAGATTAACTTGGTGGATTTCCATCTCATCACGTTTTAAATCAGTTCCCATTATGAAATGATTAACTTTGACAAGTTATTCCAACATGTTGGATGTTTCTGCAGGCAATGTCTATTTATATTTCTTAATAAGCTTTGCAGAATCTTTCCTGGAGAACAATGCAAGTAAAGCAGAAGCTTAGATCACCAGAACTTTTATTTAACCTTCACACTTAAGTCTGATGCTGTGAACACATCAAGAACAAACTTGACAAGGGCAATGCGTGGGTGTATGCGAGTGTTTTGTCAAAGTTTGATCTTAACTGTTTGTTTTTTTAGAATGTCCTCCGACGCCATTTTATAATTGGAACATAGTTGTAGAGAACCACTTGCCTCAGAAATGATGGAAATGTCTGTTTTCCTGTGTTTTATTCATGATCAAATTTAAATTTATATTGTGTGTAACTCCAATATAGACCAACAAGTCAAATATGTTTATAAAAAAACAAAATTGCAGCAGCAGTGTTCTAAACAATACAAAAATTGAAGGCAACAAGAAAATGTTAAATCATTAATAAAGATATTGTCATGATTTGCGGATGGTGAACGGTGAGGATGGAAGCGCAGGACAACTCAGATGGCTCCTGCTGGTCATGGAGAGAAATGATGATTTAACGAAGATAGCACACAAATATCCAAGAGTCCAGGCAGCACAGAATGAGCAAAAGGCTAAGGCTAAGGCTCAAAACTGGTAGCAACTGGTAACAATCAAATAACTGACAGCGGCCTTCACTTTAGACACGCCAAGACGACTAGACAAGACAAAGACCCAACAAAGAACAAGGAACACAGGTGGGTTTAAATACACAGGGAGACAATCAGGGGAAACAAGGAACAGCTGTAACTAATCAAGGGATAGACGGAACAACACAGAGACTCCACAGAACACAGAAACCTAAATAAACACACAGAGAAACTCAAGTCCTCACAGATATCAGTGGTGTGAAAAAGAATCAAATACAAGAAAAATAAAAGGCAAAATTAAAGAGAAGAATTTAATTAGTAGTCACACTCCAGGCAGAACAGAATGCAATTCAATTCAAAGCTATGAGTTATAGCTTTGAATCTTTTAAGCTATGTTTCTACCGCCTTTGCATTATGTTTAATGTGAGATACTACATGCCAGTAGTATCTCAAATTCTGGGGCATGAATTTTACATTTAGCATTACTTTCTGTCAGTTTTGATAAAAAATTAAAAAAAATTCTATAGACTATGACACATGCACACAGGTGTTACGGCTCCACAACTCAGATGGCTCCTGCAGGGATTGGGGCTAAACTTAGATGCTATAAGTTCTCTAATAAGTAGTAGTTTTGAATTCAGCTAAAAATGAAATGCTTCAAAGCATGTGTTCCTGACCTTTAAATGATTTTTGCAAAACATGCTGCATACTATTTATTGATGTGTGTGCAGATGTACAGTTGGTAGTTTTGTATTCACAACTGCCTAACCTGAAATGAGCTGGAGCAGAAGTTATTTTGATATATGTGCTGCATTCATTTGAAGAAATTCTCAGTGGCAGCTTATTAGCCAATTAACTTATAATGGGACTCCAGACCAACTGGTTACAATGGAAATTCGTAAGAAGCCAGACTGTCAACTTCATGCCTCTTGTTCAATAAATATGAGAAGCTTGTTACAAATTAAACAGCCAAAAGGAGAACTCTGAAAAGTGCATACTTCCTGCTAATTGTTAACTGACTTAGCATTGCCTGCAGACAGACTGATTATAGGCGACAGATGAGGTGAAGGATTTACCTCTCTTAGCATTCTTTCTTTCTACATGTCATAGAGAGAGAAAAACAGCTATATGGAGTAAATATATTTCAGGATTAAGTCCACCAGTAACCAATCAGAGGCAATCAACTCAAAGTTGGTCAATTTGATAAGAGCAGTATTTTTATTTGTTGACAGCAATAAGAAAGACTATAAAAATGTCATAGTCACAATATGCACACAAGGCCTACATTATTTTTAGAGATAGAAACCTTTATAAATTGTATATATAAACTAATTTGTTTAGTCTCATATGCATATAAATGTGACTCCTTACAGAATGGTGGTACCTTCTATTTCTGTCTGAACTTGGAAAAACTAGAAGGTTATATCTTCATTTTTGCTTCTTTATTAGGCACTATCCTTCCATACAAGTGAGTCTTGGGGTACCTGCATAACATCATTTTTTACACCATTTCCCTCCATCATTGACCACAGGGAGAAAGTCAGAAATAGTTTCTCTGTAAAGTCTCACTTTAGTAATGGAGAAAGTCATTACAGGAACATCACTGTCTGGGTTTAAAATTCATTAAAGCATCTTGCTACAGCAAAATGTTCGTGGGTGTCATGAGGGCTGACAGTACACCTTTCCACTTGCACTGCCTTTGCTCCTGTGTGGACAAGCTGAATTATTAATTGAAAGTACTTCTCCATTTCATCTGTTCCTCCTATTTAGTCTCCGGAATTATGACTGATTTTCGCATTTGGTTCATTTTAATCAATTCTTTTGCAAGTGAAATGGGATCACTTTAAAAAGAACCATAAGCATCCCTTTGGGAAAGTAATTTGACATTGGACTGGCCTACTGTACAGGCACTCCCCCAACAGCACACTGGCAGCAACCCAACGCCTATCTGTCAAATGCACTGGTGACTAGCTCTCTCGCTTTTCCCAGCCATCTAGGAGATAGTTTAAATGTCAGTGTTTTTTGGGCTCCTAATGTGTTCCTAAAATAGCATCTACATGGATGAGTCTCCCCTGAAAAGGCACACTCCAGAAAAGGCGTGCTGAATCTGACTCACAGCAGAGGCAGCAGAATCCATGCCATCCCAAAGCCAATTAAACATGCATGGGGGTGTATGCGACCTCAAAAAGGGAAGCAAACGCATGGATGGATGGATGGGTGGATGGACGGACGGACGGATGGAAGGAATTGTTCATTCCTCCCTCCTCGCAGCTCCCTCTGTTTCATTCCTAAGCTAAGGCTTGTTGCTTCCCTTTTTGTGGTGAATTATTCACGGTGACCTGTGTTTACCTTTTAAGTGTTTTTCTTCCACGGGGCGTTCGCATGGAAAATTGAGGTGAAGAGACAATGCCTAAGCTGTGCTGTCTCGCATGGACCAGACACAGATGGGTTTGCATGGCCCTTGCTTTGTTTATGTACGTTAGCAGCGGTCAGTGGAATTCCTCCTTTTGCAGTTGAAACTATTTCTACACTGTCAGAAAAAGTTTATATAACTTAGAAACTTCAGTCTCATGGCACATTAGAATTGTTGTGACTCCATCTCTATTTTACAGCAGTATAATCTTGCTCTGCAAATTCAAACTTTATTTAATAAACTAATTCAGTGATGAAAATAAATCTCGAAATATTTGGTCTTATTCTGCAAATGACATAATGACTCAATGTAAGGTTAAAAAAATTTAATGTTTCAAAGCCAGTAACATCTTCTATCAAACTTCTCCTGGGGTTGAAGTCAGAAAAAGTTCCTGAATGGGCGGCGGCCAGAGCAGAGTGCCCTGTCTTGTTTTGGCGCACTCGTGCAGAGCTCTTTTTTTTTCTTTTTTTTTTTTTAAGAAAGGACATCTGTCCTTCAGAAAGTTAAGAGTTGGAAAGTAAAGTTGGTATCCTACAAATTTTTGATTGCTTTTCTTAATTGTTATAGTTCTATTACATTGTGGCATTGTTACTCAGTATTATGCCATTGAAATTTCATAACGGTCTACAGCTAATCCACATATTTAACAATTTTTTACCAAATAACCAAAACGTTTAATCTTTGCTTCATCTGAACATGGTTACATTTGTGATGGTTTTCGGCTTGTGCAGAAGGTTTGTTGGTATCTTGGGATCCCGAGTAAATATAGAAATGTTATGGATGCTTTTTCTATAAGTGAGCGGTCCTTCTTTTGCTTCATGTTCTATGGCTAAAAGAAATTGGCCTTTGTGTCACAAAATTACTATTTAGAAGCTGCTACAAACTCCTGACTCTCTTCTTGTAGCTTAAATTTATAAAATGATTTAATCGTTTTTTTTTCTAAAAAAGTTATCAATAACAGAGCCACTGGTCAGCTTGTTAAAAAAACTTTAACAATATTTCTTATAGATTTTCCCTCTACTCAAATTAAATTTTGGAGTTTTTCTAAAAAAAAAAATAAAAATGGTGTATTTACTGTGTGTTAATGTTGAATTAATATCCTGGGAACTTAAATAATAGTGGTTACATGCCTGTTGTACAAAATAATATCACAAGTGATCTTTGGTTGTAATAAGCTCTTAAGTTTTTTCGAAACACTTGTGCATCAGATTATCTGATGACTATATTAACTCTAGTGTATCTGGTTGTCTGTATCTTTCTTAGCCTTCTAATGAACTTGTGAATTTGAAAAGTGTACCCCGCCTTTCACCTAATGACTGCTGGAATCGGTTTCAGAAGAAATGTGCTCCAAACCAGGACAGATCTGAAGGGATGCGGAAATAGACCTGCTGTTTTCCATGGTGCGCAACTGTGCAGAAGAAGGAAATGAGACGGAAACATTGAACTGTCATACTGTAAATGGATGGGCTGGTTTTTTTAACATTAAGCAGATTCACAGTTCACTTTAAATGTCACACTTCCCTTCATTAACAGACACCACATTGTTCGCCAGTTTCAAGATGGTGGATGCTTGTTTCCATGTCATTTGCTCCTAGTCAATGGTAAAATTCAATCCAGAGGCAGAAATTAAAATATTTTTTTTTTGCCAACAACAGCAGCTAGAGGAAGAAACATAAACTAGCTACTTGACTTTTTTTTTTTTTTTTTTTTTTTTAAAGTTTGGTATAATATCTGTCTTTGTTATAAAATAAACTGAATTTTATTGAAAAGCCTTATTTTTACCTATCCTTAACAGATAGTGTAAAAAGAAAAATTACAATGTATTTGTGTAAATGTGGATGTCTATAAACATGCTGACCTCTCCAAGTCAATACCCCAGGTTGTCAAGTGCATACTCATGCATCCACAGTATTTCGCTTTATTTAACATGATACCTAAGAGTTTTTGATTAGTTATTTTATGATGATCGTAAAAAAAAATTAAATATAATTTATGCATTGATTTTATATTACTCCCTGTTTACTATGACTGCTATTCTGATCATCTTTTGGGCCACTTGACTTTAATAACAAAAATACTGAAAAGGTTATGAGGCCTGATCAATTTAAAATAACTCTAAGTAAGATATTGCTCGACAACATAGCCACTTTACCATGGAGGTTATTGAAGAAAATAAACATCTGCAAAAGGTGGGCATGAAACAATAGAAACCACAAATGTACAGAATGGTGAAAGAATGAAGTCACAACTGGAAACTTAACACTGATAGTTTGCTCTTTACAAAAACTAGCCATTAATGACTGTTGGTTTTCTTCCACCTCTCTTTAAAAAGCTGTTTTGTTAGTTCATTACAAGAACTATTTCTAAATCCAGTTTAGTCATGTTAAAAAAAAAAAAAAAGCATAAGCTCATAGTTCACCAGTTAAACTTTCTGAACTATGTTCATGGCTAAAGTAAAAAAAAAAAAAAAAAAGATCACAATCATTTGTGCTGATCATTTTCCATTCTTATTGCTCACATAAGCTGCTTCATTTTGGTTGAAATCTCAAAATACCTGGTATCATTCACATTTCCTGCTTTCAATGTCAAAAAGTCAAATCACTCTGAAAATGTTACAGAAAATTAATCAATTTTAATTGTGTTTGCTTTTTCAACCACCTTTAAAGCACCCTTTAAAGGTGTTTACCTTTAATAAAATTCTCATTTTATTTAAAAATATCAGCTGACATAACAGCTGACTCATGTAAAGTAAAGTTAACATCTTTGCCATTATTTTAGGGATTTACCTCTGCTATGACTTGAGAGAAAAGTGGAAGTGCACAGAAAGCACTGAGCTGCTGCTTCGGTCTTCTCCTCTTCATTGCTGTAGTGGAAAGCCCACCCATCCAAAAACAATAAAATCTATTAATTTAGGCCGTTATGGGATTGTTATGTTTATAGTGGAGGAACAGACATTGTCACCATCGCATCCCCGAAAAGACACACAACAGCCACCAAGCTGTCACAATGAAAATGCTGTAAAGCACTTTTCTGCACGAAGTATAAAACGTTTCCCTCTGAAGGAGTTAATCTTCATGCCGTCTTGAATGGAGCTCAGTTAAACAATGCCAGGAAGAGCTGAACTGAGTTCAACTTCATCGTGTTCGAAAAAGCCTCATTAAGTTCCAAGTCCTCAAATAAATGAGCTTCCTTTATGAACGAGTGCATTTGAATGTGCAACACCGTGGAATGTGTAATGGGACAAAAAAAAAAAAAAATGTCAGAGGTGTTAAGTGCTTTATGCTGGCAACTATTTCTGTGTTTTATGTGTATGGAAGTCATATCTGATTTGAATGAAAACACAAATGTATCCAGCTGGAATTCCAACTTGCACTTTGCTTTATTTCTAACTGATCTGGAAAATCTGACTTCCAATTCCAAGTAGAATGCACCTCACTATTCAAGACCAATGAGGGGGTTTTTAAGGAGAGGCAACACCAAGACGCATTGGCGTTAAAACTAAAACATTATTCTTAGTTTGAATTAGCAGTCTGACCTAATTTACATCACATTCTTAAATTCATCTTTATTTAGCCAGTTACAGAAGCTGATTTCTAACTCTAACATGATCTTGCAGGAATAGCAGGTAACACCCTTTGCACAGGACTTAGAAAATAACACATAAACTGTCAATCAACTTTTTGCTTCACTTTCTGTGGACTTCAACAAAATCTCGCACTTATGATGAACTTTGAGATGCAATTAAAGCCTTTGAAAACGTGTAAAAGATCTGTTTGTAAAAAAGTATGCATATTCATCTGAGAACTCGTGAACGTCCTAAAGAGTATTTAGAAACTTCTTCTAAAGTGTATTCTGTGAAATCCTGACTTTTTTCTTCTTCTTCTTCTTCTTCTTTTTGCCATGTCTCAAGTTTGGGAAACTGAAGCAACATTTCTGAATCTGTGCACTTCATGAAACATTTGATTTTTGCACTTTCCACTCTAGCTTTTTCAAATTAAATTCACCGCATTTGAATTACACAAGTTTGAAGAAATTATGAATTAACCATAAACAAACACAATAAACAGACTGATTCCCTTCAATTTAAAATCCTTCACATCATTGCTTCCCCCTCTGCCTTTGGTCTTTGAGCTGAGTGCGAGAGACATGTCACCTTGTAAGACATAACTGAATGCCTTCCCTTGAAGCAGCGAAACAGAGAGAGCAGGAAGATAACACAGCCAGGCAGCACTAACCGATCAGAGCACTCCTGCAGAGATATGACCCACATAGCCCAGCGCTCATTTAATCAGGCTGCTTCTGGCGGAGGAAAGAGCGAGCAGGAGGGAGGTGTGAATGTTAGGTGGCTTCACTCGGTTTCAAAGAAAATATCTTTACAGAAACTTCATTTTCTTCTTCCTTCTATCTATATATATATATATATATATTTTTTTTTTACCATATTTTTTGTTCCCTACTAGTTTTCATTTTCTTAACTCCTGTTGCATTGTTGTGTTCTTCATATTTCCTCTGCATAAACTGAATTTGTGATCAAAGTGTAGCACCTCTAGCCATTCAATGCATGGAAAACTAAAATGGAGGGTGCTTGGGTTCGATATAACTCCGGTACCCCAATTAGTGTGCGGCACCAATGACCTAATTTATGACGACAAATATGACCCAGAGAGTCATTATAATTTTAGGCAAAAGGATTGAGCCTATCTTTATTAAACTAAGGTGACAAGAAATCCACCATTAGTCACCTAATAAACTCTAACGCCGGAAAACTCTTAACATTTGAAGAACATATACTTTAGAAAGAACAAATACAATATTAATGGCCACCTTTTCAATACACAGTCCAAAACAAATTAAACCCAGTCACTTTTACTCACAACCTCCAGAAAACGTTGCAGGCCTGTTCGGGGAAAAAAAAAACGAGGAGTTGAAATCCAGAAGGAAAATTTTACGCTGAAAACATTGAGAGCGTTGCAATTCACGTTCGTCCTCCTCTCCCAACTTCCGCTGAACCCAGCAGAACACGTGCAGCTGAAGCGGCTAGCTCACTTGTTTAGTTCACAGCTCGTCGAGACTACTGCCGTCTGTCTCCTCGGGTCCCGTTTCTCTCGCGTTAACCAAACTCGTCCAACTTCTCAAGGCTTTCGTCCTCTCCCCAATTTCGTCCGGTTTTCTCTCCCTCGAGTCTGTATTTCTTTACTTCTCGTCCGCTCGTCTCACCCTCAGTTCTCCACCATCACGGTTCTCCTCCTCCCCCTCTCTCTTCTTCCATTCCACCAATCACAAGTCACGCACTGGACGGACTGTCTCAGTGACCAATCAAATGGCAAAGCCAAATACAATACACAGTGCACCTTACGTCACACTAATATTTCTTTCAATTACAATACTTACATAAAATACTGCTCTTAGTTGCTTTACAAATAAGTTTTAAGTATTAAGTAAATAAATTACTTAATAAATACCTTTACTCTTTA
>CAEGAE010014954.1:0-36188 GCA_903067095.1 Girardinus metallicus | reverse complement strand
AGATAGATAGATAGATAGATAGATAGATAGATAGATAGATAGATAGATAGATAGATAGATAGATAGATAGATAGATAATACACTATACATCTAGTATAGAGTTAGTTGTATTAACTCACAGTAGCTTTTTCTTCTAAACAAGATGAAAATGTGGTTTAAAAGAAGTCATAAACGTCTAAATGTGTTCAAAAGATTGCTGAATTAATATTAGTAGGCCTCACTCTTCAAGGGTTAGGCTGAAAAATGTTAAATACTATAATATTTGTATAGTATTATAGTGTTATTGCTATATTAAAGGCAATAACACCATGACACTTATTATATTTGTTAGTATGTAATAAGTATATTATTTTGGGTTAAGAAATCGTATAGCACATATTTTTATTACGTAAAACATATTTTGCATTTTGTCCAAAATTAGTATTGTTATGTGGCAGTACTGGATAGGAGCGTAAGCTAAACGGAATACCGCTAATGAAATCTATGAAAAGCAGTTATTAAAAAGTAAATGACAGAAGCCCGAATGTGTGTGTTTGTGTGTAACTTTCTCTGAAACCAAAAATGTCCGCCGACCACCACCAAATCTTTTTCATTCCACACACATCCTTCCTCACAGTCTCAGCTCATAAAAAACATTTTACGAGAGCGTGCAGACAGCAATTGGTCGCCGACGGTCATGTGTGCGCGTGCCCCGCGTTCCCTCACTGTCAGGTTTTTTTCTCGCGCGCTCACCGTAGCTGCGAAATGCGCCTCCTAATGCCCACGCGTCTCCTCGCTCGGTAAGAATTTTTTTTCCTTTTTGTTGTTTTTCATCAACATTTTGGCAGCGTTATTCGTCAGCGGATACTTTATTCGTTAACTGCTTTTAGTTCGAATCATAAAACAGATTCGTGTTTTGTTTGTTAAAATTTGCCGTAAACGAATTTTAAAGCCTTTCAAGCAGTTGTTAAAAAGGTAATTTTATCATGTCTACATTCCTCTGTGCCTACAGTGATAATTGTTATCTTAAAAACAATCTAACTTGTTATATCTTTTTTGTCATACGCTCTGACTCACTGCCTGTTATCTGGGTCTCAGATTGCAGCTGTGGAAGATGGAGTCCATTCTTGATGGCGATCAAATAAGGTACCGATATTTTGCCATTAAAAAAAACATTTATTTTAGGTCTAACTGTTCGCAAATACATTTCTGCCTTATGCATCGCATTTCTCAGCTTGATTACTCGTTAGATTTTGTGTGCAAATTGGCCTCTATGGTCCATGGAACTGCACTCCCTGCATTTGCAACGGAAAACCTTCAAAAGAATAAAATGAGCAAACGTCTACCGTAGATATAACAGCTCTGTTTGTACAACTAATCGTTTAGAATATGTTATATAAATGGTTCAATGAGTTAAGATAAAATGATGCTTCATCCTGAATGAATAAATAATGTTTGTGAATGTGTGATTATGAAACCTAGCAATCACACATTGCTGGTGCTATGACAGGTGAGGTCATAGCCCTTCACCTGTCTTTATTGCGATGCAGGTGCTGTGCCACATTTTAAACACTCACTTTTATGTTTAGAAAGGAAAATGACTCCTAAAGATTTACATACTTATTATGATGCTTTGCTTGTTATCTTCTGTTTCTCCTCTGTCAATGCTGACTTGAAGGCACAAAGCAGATGAATTTAACAGTCTTCTTCCATAAGATGCACTTGGACAGATGGACAGAAAGCAAAGGGATTGGGAGTGCTTTCCCTCCCCTGTTTCAGTTTTCATTGACGTTCTGTTCTACGAGGGAAGCCCGACTGTTGGAGAGACAAAGACGCAGTATTTTTTTTCCCATCTTTTCTTTTTTTTTCTTTTGGAGTTTTGCATTAGTTTCTTTTTTCCTCTCTGACAAGGGCAGCAGAAGGAGGGAAAATGCAGAGAAACAAAGACAGTATTTCACTGGTGCTGCTCAGTCGAGCTCAACTGCCACTCAGTATTTACAACCCACTGCAATGCGGCACAAAATCTGAGTATGTGTGTGTGAATGTGAGAGAGAGAGAGAAAGAGAGAGAGAGAGAGCTTCTGTATCCTGATGGAGCTCTAAAGAAAGGTGGGATACCAACTGATGGTGGCCTCACACACAAATGTAGACCAAAGTGTTGTCTTGTAGGCATTTCTGAAGGCTAAACTTGGTTTTAATCTGGACTATGGTTGTTTGGGTGATGGCTGTTGGTAAAGGCATGAGCGATGTGTTTCTGTGGATCGTCTCCATAGATAGAGGGAAGCAAATGTGCATGAGAGAAACAAAGAACAAAGGGAAGCTAGGGAGACAGTGGTGCAACCAAAGAGGCGAGTGATAAATCAGAAGGGAAAAGGAACCCCAGCAATGTATGCTGAAAGGTTTTTTGTGTTTTTGTGTAAATCACCTCTTAGTGAACCTGAAAGTCGGAGGACTGACTTTAGATCTCATCCAATTGATTTGTTCTGATTAAATGATGTTACAAAAAAACAGAAATATGCTGTTTAGATATACCTGAATGCAAGTGTTATTGTTGCTTGTCTGTTTTCAGGCAAGTTCTTAATTTAGGTACCTTTCTAAAATGTTTGATTATTTTTTTCTTTAGGATCTACATGGCCAAAATCAGCTGACTTTCCCATCAGGTAAAACTTTAAATAAATACAAAAACCAGACATCCAGTAAACTGTCACCTTCTTTTTAAAGACATCCTGACACACTTTCCAAGACTACATAACTCATAAATGGCGCCATTACTACGGACAGTTCTTAAAAAAAAAAAAAAAAAAAAAAAAAAAAAACATTTTCTTGTATATGTGTCTGAGTAAATTGACTTCTTCATTAAGGCTGAAGTGAGTGATTCATACTGCCACCTAGCTACAAGTTACAAGTAGTGACTTCACCTTAGAAGAAGTTAAACGTCTGCCCATCAAAGTTGACATTATGCATCGCTGGTTATGTTTTATTATTGCCAGTAAATATTCCTGCAGCATATCTAAATAAAATGCCTCTTTGTTTTAAAAGAAAAATAGTCATTATTGAAATATAAAGTTTAACCGGGATAGAAGCCTGCAAAAATATAAAATAAAGTTTCTCCTGTGCAAAATATGTGCGCACCAGAAAGTGTCGGTTTCTCACGAGAAAGCAGGGTTTTTTTTTTTCTTGAGTATCTCTTAGTGCCTCCGGTGGGTTGATTATTAAATTGGGAAACAATAGATGAATGAACCAATAGGAATGAGTTTCATTTTTACATATACATAAACTAGATAATCAGAGTAAACACGTGATGGGTGTTACAGTTAGTGGTGTTTTCTGATATGTGATGCGTGGCTGACTGCCTAGGGCGGATCTCTGTCATGGGATGGCACCGGCACTTTAAAACATAGATTTTAAAAAATGGTTCATTTATGTCAATTTCTGAAAAAGACATGCAGAGAAAAATATACAAAATGAATTTATTTCTATCTTTTAATAAAACTGTGATCAAGGACTGGGTTTGTAAATTAGTTTTCTAGCAACTTAGGTTGCTCTATCTGTAACATCTCCAGTCTTTGAAGAAATAAATTTAAACTGAAATGAATTGAAATGCTTAGCTATTTCAAACATTCTTAAAATCTCATTACCCAGACATATTTCAAGCATTTAGCCAAATACTTATAAGTTAGCATTAGCAGTCCTGCTAATTTTGGCTTACGGGTAAGAAAACCCTAAATTAAGTTTATCAGGAAATAAGATTTCATGAAACAAATAAAAATAGTATTTTGATTGTGCATTGTTTTTTTCCACAGTGAATCTACTCATTACAGCCAAGTTTGCTTTTGCATAAATTCCTCTTGACAAATTAAATTTCCATTTTAGTCGCCGTGTCCTGAAAGCGTCTGTGTGTAGGAGCTCTGACCTCAGCACCTGTCTACATCTCATTCATTTCACTTGAATTCTTGATTGGCCTTTGCTTTTCAAACCTCTCAAAGTAGTGTCTATCAGTAGCTTCTGCCTCTCTTCATTTCTCACTTTTTTCTTGCACTAAACTTTTCATATTTTTTTATAAAATACAAGTCAAGTTCAAAGTTCTTTACACCGTGAAAAGATAATGCAGTCACCAACTATGAAGCAGCAATAAACGTGACATTTTTTCAAATGGCCTCATTAAAATCACCAAACAAATCAACTATATTGATCAAAGTTCAGTTATTATGAACCAAGGCGAACTCTGACAATGCCGGTTTTCAGCCTTCAGTTAAAGGAACTCGGTGTTTCGGCTGTTTACAGTTTTCTGGAAGTTTTTTCCAGATCAGTGGAGTGTAAAAATGCAGCATTCTGTGAACATCCAGCATCTTTTCCAATCCTTTTGTGGCCTATAACCTGGTTGAGGATGATCTCCATGGCGAGCTGTTGAGTTAGCAGTGAGCCTGCTCCGGCCAAAACATGACATTTATGTAACAGAAAGACATTCTTCATTGGTTTTAGACACAGGTCACATTTTCTAATTTAGCCAGAAACAGAATCTGGATTATTAGTTTGTTGAGATATTCATCAAAATAAACAGAAAGGTATGACTGTGTCAATATATATTGTTTTCACTTTGAAAGGAATTTCTTAAGATAAATGACTCTTCAATTATGCTGTAATTTGTTGAAATGTGCGTGTAAATAGGAGGAACTTTATGCAAGAACAACTTCAAGTAAAACGACAAAAATAAAAAACGATGTGTTTTATGAACACTAGATGGCGCGCTAGACTCAACGATGGTTTGCCGCTGTCCAGCTTGTGGCGTAGACTCCGATCGAGGCTTCATATTTACCACCAGCTGGGCCTGCTCAGAGGCCAGGGGTGGTTCTCCCTTTTTACCTTGAATGCACAGAACAGAGTCTGCTGCCTCCAACCGCCCAGAAATCCCGTCATGGAGGCGAAACTGAAAGGTGCGTCACTACGCACAATGCCGACACCTTACAGGCTTCTCTGCGCGTGCATTTCTGTAGAAATTGCATTTTTCATTCATGCAAATATTTACTTTCATTTAATTTATCACTAAGTTTTGATCGATTGCTGAAGATTTGTGAAACATAAAGTGTGTATTTATAATCGAAGCAGGTCAATCATCAGGTGTTTGATGTTTGAGACTCCTGCCTGTCTTGTTTTAGCAGACTACCCCCAGCATTTTGGGAGTCCCTGCTAAAGCAAGCAAAGCGGTGTCCAGTTTGACGCAGTGACACAACCCCCTCCCTCCCCACACACACACACCCA
This sequence comes from Girardinus metallicus, assembly GCA_903067095.1. NCBI lineage: Eukaryota > Metazoa > Chordata > Actinopteri > Cyprinodontiformes > Poeciliidae > Girardinus > Girardinus metallicus. The sequence goes on along the minus strand of CAEGAE010014954.1, from coordinate 30,951 downwards.
CACGCACACCCCCCACACTCACCCCCAAACACACGCACACCTACATACACACACACACAGAGCGAGAGAGAGAGTGAGAGAGACTCGCTGTGTGTTTTCACAGAGCTTGTTTATGGTTTTATTGCTCCCCATTTACGAAACTCAAAGCAGGACACAAATGCTCCTGACTGCATTCCAGACACATCCGGAAAAATGCAAACAGCGTCCAGTTTCTGCATGTCTTAGGAGCAAAACCTGCGGTGCATAAATATCCGATTGACAGAAAAAATAAATAAATTTCATTCAGAAGCCATCTGTATCAAATATTGGAGATAAAATAATTGAGGACTGAGGCATAAAGAGGGGAGAATGGCTGTTACTAAAATAGAGCCCAGATTGGTAATTATCCAGAGCACAGCCCCCCAGTAGTGATTAAAGGTCTGTTCCCACTTTTTTTTTTTCTTTGGCGCCATTATCGAATAAAGTGGCTCTCGGTGCAGGACCCTAATAATTTATGAACCCATGTGGGAGCTGGGGGGGGAAAAGGCGGAACACTTGATGGTAATAAAGTGTGTTTTATTGCTGCCGTTTGACAAGCCCCAAAATATAACAGAGAGAGAAAAACAGAGCGGCGGCCAGATGGGACCGTGGCAGATATTTGTCCCAATTCAACAGAATGCGGCGCACTGAATCTCTGCGGACACGATCTACTGATCGGCTTCGAGCTGCTTCCAAAGTGGGATTTTCTTTCTTTCTTCCATTTCTTTCATCCCCCGTTAAACCGAAGCCAACGTGTTTTAACGCGAGATCTGGATAGAGCGAGTAAGTAGCATGCGTCTAGTTTTCATACTTGACGCAGATATCCAGTTATGACTGCGTCAAAAAAGGAGGGAGGATGTGTGTGTGGGGTGGGGTTGTGTGTGTGCGTGTGTGTGTGTTGAATGGGGGTGTTCCTCAGCACTAAAGTAAAGGCTGAGGGAATCCCCTCACTGTAGATGTGAGAAGGTTCAGAAATCCACCTGTAGTCCAGAATCTCCTCGTGTAAATAAATCAAACCGGACGTTGAGCTGAGGTTAAAAAATAGATGAATGTGACAGAGATGTAGACGTCATAATCCAGTGTGTTTACTGCTTCCAGTAACCACAACGTTGTTTGTTGTTAATTTGGAAAAAATCTGATTTTTAAATTCTGAGAAAAGCTTTAAAAATTTAATGAATTATTAAATTATTTAAAACTATTTTTATAAAATAAAACTGTTATTTCGCAATTTTCGAACAGAGAATAGAATACACCAGCTCTCTTTAAAAGGCTCTGCATTATAAAATAGGTAATGGATAATTTGTATTTAAGTCAATTAATATTTTTTTCGCATCTTTCATACAAATGATTCAGATCGCCGTGCCAACAGAGCATGCCCGTTCAACAGAAGAACAATTAGTAAAACAAGAGCTTTTAATAAATGGACCGAGAAATAATATGTAGGCTATAAAACTCCATAAGGTATAAAAAAATTTAAAAATGAAAAAGAACAATTTTAAATAAATTGTAAATAAATTTTTAGAGTGTCGTCAAAAAAGCCAATATTTTTTAATTAATTCACAATGAAATGAAAAAAACATTTCAGGATATACATAAATTTAAAGGGTGAAAACTATTGTAGCTTTATTTTAAAACTGTTGTTAGCAGATCTAAAATATTCTCATGTGAATGCAGCTCCGGTCTCTTTCTGTAATCTCAGATTCTTTTGGTCGACTCAATAAGGCAATAATCAGTTTTGTCTGTTTGTGCTGTAAAACCTTTTTCCTGTTTGGATTTAATTTCCAAAAAAATCCTGTTTTGGATTTTAAATCAGATTTTCAGCTTAGAAGCAATTTATTTACAATTTATATAATGATCAGTTATTTAGAATGATTATGAGGGAAAATCTGCTGACTTTTTACATTTGTGTTACACGCAGTTGCAAGGGTGAAAAAAGCAGTCAAGGGTGAAAAAAGTCTCATCAAACGTGCAAGAAATAATAGTAAGAACTGTTCTGTATGTATAGAAAAAGTCACAATAACAAATTAATAGTTTTCATTTTTACACTAAAGGATTTAATTTGTTCGCTGCAGAAGATGGATTGAAACATTTACTCTTATAGAAATTAAACTGAACAGTTCCGTTTAATTTTTTGCGTTTATTTTTATTTTTTTACATCATATTTCATTTCATCCCCCCCCCCCAATATGAGGCCATAAAGCCTCTTCATCACTCAGCGGACTTTTATTAACACTCAGATCCGCTGCTTTAGGCGCCTGAGGCAAATCTCCTGCACCACGCTGCTTTATTTGATATTCTAATTAATTATGTCCTTTTTATATTCCGGAGGATAAAAGATAACCAGAAAACTGAAATAGATTTCTATTTTCTTATGATGATTCGTTTTATTTTCACCCAAACTGGGCACTCGGTAATATGCTTAGATGAGAAGAAATTTGATCCATAAGAGTTCAAAGTTTTTTTTGCTTATAATGAAATTAAATCCATGTAATTTTCGGTGCCTGGATCTGACTGTGTGCCCACTCCGCTCGGCCTGAGACGGCGCGTTGCGGCTCCGCAGAGCCTGGAGGGCGCAGTTAATGTCTAAACCGGGTTAAAGGAGCATCCAGCTCGGCTTTGACCCGGGAGCGGGCCGTGGGTGGAGGGGTGAGCCGGCGGTCAGCCTGTCTAAGATGAAAAAGTGAAACGACCCCCAGAAAGAAAAGCCACAACTGAATGCGCTGCTCTCTCTCGCTCTCTCTCTGTCTCTTTCTCTATCTCTCTCTCTCTGATCAGGATCAGAGGTGAATTTATTTCCAACCTTTTGCGGAGAACACGTACGTTTGCGGTCATACCAGCTCCTGTTTTTGTGGTTGTTTTGGTTTTATTATAGTCAGAGATTCATTTCTGACCGGATGCGGAGGTTTGCAGAAGCATCAAAGAGAGAAACAGATAATCACACAGGCTAAATCATGAGAGGAGATTGGCAACAATGGCGTGACGTTAATTAATACCTCTGGAGTAAATCAATTCACGGCAGGAAATCTCTGCAGAAACGAGCGAATCGTGTGGATTAAAATCATCAGAATTTGATATCAAATCTAAAAGCGAATTGGTGAAGGTTGAGTCTTTAATGTCGCTTTTTGCACAACAATCGTCCAAACCCGCGCGGAACAATGGGCTCGCGACTCCCGCAGGCCGCGTGAACTCTGCGTGGCTCCTCCCCACCCACCCCGTCCTCCTCCCGCGGTGGCCTGTCCGGCGGTCTGAGGACTAATGAAACGGTGAAGCAGCGGTCAACGATTCTGCCTGACCCTGCGGCTGACCTGCCGGCAGCTAGGCTACATTCTTACAGAAGAATGCTCTTTGAAACAGCGAAGCGTCGCTCCCCTCCGCTCGTGTTGTTGTTTGCCTCCAAAAAGGTTCAAACTCCATTCAGGAGGTGCGATCAGCTAATGACTCTCCATTTAAATCTGAGGCTAGAAGAATCCTGAAAAATGAACCTTTTTGTGTACTCTAATAGTTAAAACTGAAAGGAGATTTTTTTGTGTGTATCTCCAAAAAAGAAAAAAAAAGTGAAGCTTCATTTCTCATCTGAACTATCAACTATCAACTTCTCCGAACCCTAACCTTCGGAGAAGGATTGTAAGGAATAGATAAACAGTTTTTGGAGCTCAAAACTTTGAAATAATGAAATTTAGTTAATTCTTAGGAAAAAATTCTGAAACTGTCTTTTACAGAACTGGCCAATCAGTCAGAACTGGCCACCATGTACAGTCATGACCTCAAGACGCTCAGCATTACACATTATTTAGTTTGGATTGTATATTTCTGACATTGTTTAGTATAAAGTGTACAATGGAACCTGGTAGCGGTTAGGGGCCACAAACAGCTAGAATCCGTGAATCCCATGAAACCCTCTCAGCGCTAACACAAGAGCTCAAACACAGAATATACCATAATGTGCAATAAAACAATCACCGAGAAATCGTCTTACCAACAGCTAGCATCTTCCTTATTTCTGCTCTTTGCAGGTACAGCCAATCAATAACAAGGAAAGTAAACGGTGCTCTCTGATTGGCTGCTTTGTTAGGAACATGTCAGGTAGTGTCCAGATATTTCAGCTTCCCAAACTGCAATTTCTTTGTAATATCTTAAACATAAAAATAATATGTTGTAGGTGTTAAAAATAAACAAATAAGTAAATTTGTAAATACTGAGCCGCGATTAGGCAGGGTTCCACTGCCGTTTGCTTTCTACATAATCAATAGGGTTAATGTTTCTCTTCTGCTAGTGATTGAATGACCGTTTTCTTAATTATGCTGCGTAGTTAATGTTATAGATTGATGCCTTGTCTCTCTGGACTTAGAGCCATAATATAAAACTGCCACTCCCTTATATACAAACCTTTGGATTAATTTAACGTTGTGGAGTTTGTTTAAAGTGGTTATGTCTAACGTTATAGTTACTATGAATGGTTTCAACAGAGCAATTTATGGATTACTAAATAAGGAAGAAATTGGATTAAATAATTAACAGAAAAACTGAAATCAAATAGCAAATCATTTTGTTTACTTATGACTGATGCTAATTCACAACCAACTGGTTTGTGAATGTTGAACATAAGCTTGCACTATTTACTTCATTTAATTAATTTAAATTCAGTGGACAAACTCGTTCTCTACCGTGAGCTATACTCATTAACACACCCCACTATCATTGTTGTTCTCATATATTACTGTCTCACTGTTACCATTTCTCACGTCTTCTTGTGGAAGAGATTCATGAACGTCTGAGAGGATGTCACATATTTGAAAATGGCATCCCGTGAAAAAGGATCGTCTTCTTCTGTAAGCCAACAAACCGGGTCACAATTTTAGACACCAGTATTTGGTTAAAACTCATCACCAGCATTCAATGCTCCTTCTCAGCAGCATTGAGGAAAAACTCTGCAATTTTTTGTGTTTGTGAAAATATGCTTGAAAAGTGAAAATATGTCTTTCGATGTTTTAACATGGAGGAGCTTTCCTTCTGAATAATGTTAAAGTAATCAAGCTTCATTCAAAGTTTAGCTCTGCGCAACACACTACCCACCTTTTTTTTTCACTTTGGACCAACAAATGGTTCTGATACAGTTTTCACCAACTGCTTATGCAAGCAGACATGGGAACTTAGTGTGACATGTAAACAGCTACAGAATAAATGTCTGTGAAAGAAGAGAAAATTGCCCAGGGCAAGAAATGGGAACATAAATTTCCAATGGCATCATGACCAGAACGTGTCACAAACATTGAGAATTATATAACTGTCCATAAGATTCATAATAGCCCTGCTCTGTCTGTGAATAATGATAGCAGAGAGGCTGGATGGAGCCATATATTGATTCAAAATCAACACTTTGGTGATTATTTACATATGTATTACATGGGCTCTGTAATTGATTGTTTTATGTATAGGCTTTTAAGCAGAAACAGTCTGCACGACAATATCAATAGTCAGCATGCTTTTACAAACTTTGATTCAAACAGCCTTGATTAAAACTTGTTCAGAGCTTTCAGCTCATGTCAGATGTTGAGCCATAAACATTTATGGAAGCTGGGAACCATCACGAGCGGCATGATCTGAATGGGAAGTCAAGTTTCACCCCGGGGGCTGAAATCCTGTTGGGCGCTGAGATCTCCCTTCGTGTCCAGACTGAGGCCCACCCAGGCCAGGCTTGGAAGAGACCACCAGCAGCTTTCTGCGTGTTTACCAGCAGCTCTGACCAGGAACCAGTCCTCCCTGCCTCCCTTTTGGATTTTTCTCAGTCTTCTCTGGCACACCGCATTGTCTCAGGTCATCAAATACACTTATATATATATATATATATATATATATATATAGTTATTATCATCATTCAGAGATCTATCAGCTGATACTGATAATTAGTATAGTCCCCAAAATATAGTTATTTGTATTTTGAGGGGGCTTGACCATTTTAATTATAACATAATCCTATTGCCACACCACGTGTTTGATTTACACTATTGTGAAGAATAGGATTAAAAACAAAAAATAAATGTAACATTCTATCCAACCCTATCCTACACTACCTTTCTCTTTATAACGCCATCCTATTCCATTGTATAATGATCTATTGTATCGTACAGCATACATACATACCAAGATTTATAGCATCACATTGCATTATACTGTATCCTATCCTATTCTATTCTTCTAGACAGTCATATCATCCACTATAAATTACATCTCCTTATTCCTATTTATTGTATGTGCTTAAGTATACAGTATGTTAACCAGGACCTGAGGGCATATTTTGAGTGTCTGGCAATTAAAACCCTCTGTTCCAATCAATGATACACACTCTCTCTCACACACACACACTCTTATATGGATTTTAGAACTTTCTGCTTATGTTTTCCAATGTCACTATTTTTTTTTTTTACCTGTGAGTCATGAAGCACATATATTTTGAAAGGACACAATATTAAAATTCAGCTAGCAAAGGGTCATAATACCCATGACAGTGCCTGTCAGTCAAGGAGGAGGGTGTGTGCATCTGAACCCCCTCAGTGATATCCCCTCAATCTTCCCCCTGTGAGCATCTTTGGATTCCAAAACAACCAAAAACAATACAGGCAGAAGTAAAATTAGTATAATTGGTGGCAAAGCGGTTTAGCCCACACGTCTCACATTTAGAAGGAGGTGGCAAAGGCCTCTAAGCTCCCACATAGGAAGACGAGGCAGGCAGAAGAAGAGACGGAAAAAGGAGGAGGAAGGGGGGGAACGAGAGCAGAAAAAGAAAAAAGGAATAAAAAATAATAACATCACACCTGCGTCTAATTTTCCGTGTGCGTCGTGGAAGCATTGTTATTGCCAGGCTCAAATGATTGCGCAGGCATCATAGGAAACAGCAGAGACAGCAAGGTGAAGGTAAAAGGTGAAGGGAGCCAATTTTCCATATCAGAGGTGGTTTGTTTGCCCCGAGCCTGAGTTGTGCCTAAAGTGCCATAACATTACAGCACTCCTACAGATGAGATCAAAGGCTCCAGTGAGGGATCCTCTGTGGTTTTGCTGGCAAGCGGCCGTCCCTTTGCAGAAAGATCTTTTCAGGGCTTTCCACACATTGACTGATCACACAAAATGCACTCTTAATGGAGACAGGAAATGCCACATACAAAAACTTCCTTTCTTTCTAAGTATAGGCTAATATTCAGAGATTAAGCTTTCTTGTTAATTATTTTCATTTTAATTAGTAAATCTTAATTAACAATGAACATTTACCCTTAAAATATTTTGGCTTTGGAATGAAGGAGGGGGGTGAAGAAAAGAGAGAATAAATATGACAATCTTTTTGGGACCTCCGGGCAGGATTACTGATGCAGGCTGCCTTAGTTATTAAACACGTTCTAAATTAAATGCCTCCATGAATTTTGCACAGAAATATATTTTCATAGTTTTGCATGCCAAATGTGACATTTTATATTTCAGATTCATCTCGCTGCAGTAATTTTCAAGAAATGTCATATAAACAAAGATTTTGTCATTTACCAAAAGAAATTACTATGCGTGGCAGGTTTGGCCATTGCTTCTCTCTTTCTATCTCTTTTTTTTTTTTTTCTTTTTGCCTCTCCCTGCTTTGCCCCCTTATTCTGCCTGCGCTAGTTGTTTCAAGTCAGCAAGCCATAAAAAATCTTTATCTCAGTGAAACACAGCAATTTGGGAGATAATCGAATGGTGACTCGGGGGCACAAACGCCAGTCTGAGGAATTATACCACAATCTCCCCTGCATTTACAACCTTCCTCAAAGCCAGTTGTCACCCTGGAAGGAAAGCCCCCGACTGAAGATTCATTACATCTTTAAGCCAGCACGGTGGCATAGCAGGCTCATCCCCAGATGCAACACAACAGCACACTCACTCCCACAGCTGGTGATGCTACCGCTACAACTGCAGTCCCCTTTCTCGCTTTCTCTCAATTGGTTCCCCCTTATTTCTTCTCTCCTTTTTTGCTGCTTGGGTTTCATCTTCTAAGATTGCATTTTCCACCTACTGATGTTTCCTTAAATGGGAGACGCTACTCCCAAAACGACAGAAAACAAATCTTTAAAACTTGAAATAGAAAGCGTAGCTGGATGGTTGTCATATTGGATGGGGGATTCCTTTTGGCTCATTGTAGTCTAATACCTATATACAGTTATATTCCATAAATTAGGAAATTCCTATTCTTGTGACAAGAATACCTTTTGAAAATAACAACCTTTCAGCAGGTATTGAACATACTTTAAATTAAGCCCACATTTCGCTATTAAAAAGATATATATATATATATATATATATATATATATATATTATTTTTTTATTGGTCCGATGTAATATTCTAATCTTAAATGTCATGTTTTCATTAGCTGTAGGCAAAAAAAAATCATCTTACTTAACAGAAACAAAAGCTTGAAAACACCAGTCAGTGTGTAATTAATCATCATAATGTGTTTAACTTAGTGAACTGAGTTGGTGAAATAAATTAACTTTTCAATAATATTCGAATTGTTTGAATAAGACTGCATGTCTCTGTATAGGCATGCTCATATGGAAACACTTAATTTCCCCTTTCTCTCACTGGTACCGTTCACTACCTCATTACATATAATTACATCATTTAGCAGTTTTTTTCCAGGGGTGGGGGGGCAGGGGGTACCAAACAAAGCTGTTTTCTTCTTATAATTTGTAAATAGGATCGATATATTTCCCATGACATCACACTCTTAGGGCGATTCCAACAAGGCAGCTTCAATACTTTGCCGCTGCAGTTGCTAATTCTTTGTTCGGTAAAAGAACCAGTTTAGGTCTCCTTAACTTGAGAGCACGTTTGATGCTACCCTACTATAAAGTCTCATTGCATAAGTCTACCCACATATGTCAGCATTTCTCTCAGCATCCCTGCATTAAAACCATTAGCTTAATTCATTAAATAAGCTATAAAAAACATATGCTTGTTTTGTAAATGTGAAACAAAAAGTGAAATTGTTCTAAGTGACATCCTACCAAGGTGTAATAATAGTTGTATTTTAAAGTGTACTTTATCTTCTAAAAAGTGTACTTTAAAATACAACTATTATTGTCTACCAAACCAATCACATCAGGTGTGTGTTGTTGGTGGCCGATGCTCTACGGCATAGGACTGAGTTAACTTTTTTAGACTTGCTCTAAAGTTATTCACTGTGCAAATCCAGTAATCAGTGCATCCCAACACAATGCGTCAAATACGTATAACAGGGTCAATCGATGCAACACTCTTGATGTGCACTCCACTTTAAATAATGCAACGTGTGTTTACAGCTCTATCGCCCAAATTGGGCATATGAAAAGCAAAACTAGCTCAGAAGTCTTAAACAAGGTGCTTAGAAAACTTTGAATGGTTTTTGGACTCCATATGCTAGGCCTGGCTTTGGATTCTGACGAATATGGCTTCTTCCTATTAGCTGCTACTCACAGAATTATATTTTAACTTTCTCAGACTTTATAAAGACCCTTGTGCTTCTTTTGACTTGATGAATTGCATAAAACAACCTAAAAAAAAACCCTGCAAATATAAAAAATATAAGAAGCAATTAGTAATAACTAACATAGAAACTTCATATCTAACCAAAGTTAATTTGGTTAGATATTCAAAATCTTGTTCATTTTTAAGCCTTTTTATAAACTTACTTTTAGCTTCTGAAATGCAAGATGTTCCAATCTCAGGTTACAGAGAATACAAGTGAAAACTAATGCTAAACAACCAATGAAAAATTAAGAAATGTGCTGCTTCCTATCATCACACCCTTATTTTTAGTTCGATTGATGTGTGTTTCTCAGTCCACCGTCGTCTTACCTGCCACGAGGGCCGTGATGCTGAAGAGGAGGATTGTGGGAGCTCTTTGGCCGCCGTCTCTTCTCGGCCTTCGCCAAGAGCTCTGATCGACAGGCTGTCGAGGTTTTTGCTGCAGTGCACAAACATATGTGTGTAACACACACCAGTACGAGGGGCTAACCCTGTTAACAGCCACCTGCATTTTGGGCCCTCTGTTGTTCCACTCTGTAGCCAACAGCAGCTCAATCTAATAACAGCACAACAAAACACTTTCCATTGGGTCCCTCTTTCTCTCTCTCTCTCTTTCTATTCCTCTCTCCTTCTGTGCTTTTCCTCTTTTCTCTGTGGCTCTCTCTCTCTCTCTCCCTGCTTTTCTCTGCCTTTCAATCTTATCAGCAGTAATGTAATAAGCGCTTGCTTCGCTCGTCTCCTCGCCACCTCTCTTAATTCCTCAAAATAAAGCAATATCACAGGGGCCCCGGCCTGCCTGTGACTGGGGATAAGATGCTTGTTAAAGGAAGGATAATTCAGCAAATAAACGCTCTGCATCAAAGGCGGGCGCTGGGGTCTTTCTTTCTTTTCTCTCCTTCTCTCCCTCCCCTCTGTTTGCCTATCAAAAGTATTACACATGCTTTCATCAGTTCACAACATGGCACAATGTGCTTCCTAATGCAATTACTCAACCTCCATTAAATCAGAAATGGTGGAAACAAATGAATTACACATTTGTTACAAAAACACAAGTCAGCTCTGTGTCTGTTCTAATTTTTCTTTCTCTCTCTCTCTCTCAAAGATGTAGGGAGAGAAAAGTGAAATCATTTCTCTTTCCATTTCAGGCAGATGTAGCCCTGGGTGATGCGTAGAAAGTCTCCGATGTCTAATAGCCACCCACTATTGATATCAGCAAGGATTTACAAGGTTCAAGGCTGTCTGGAGGAGGTCATCTCGCTAAACTCCAAATCACATTCATCTGACAGGGCTGGTGTCCGACTTACCACCCACCCATAACACGGGCCAGCACAAGCCGCGGTTCTGACGTGTACACTAGTTTTTTGATTTTTATCATCTCAGCCAGCATGGTAGTCCGTAATTAATGAAAACTTAAACATGCTAAGCTTGATTGCCCGCAGGGCTCTCGCCACAAGATGTGAAGTCTGACCTAAGTGGATGGAGCAAGAATTGATGCACCTCCTAGCCCAATGACATGGACAGATTTCTGTGCCCCTGAGCCATATTACCCACAATGCAATGCCTGCTGACAGCAGAAGCCTTGCAGAGGACATATGAATCTGGCACGTCAACGGTAATACAAATGCTTCTCACACAATTAATGATTACCGTCACGTGACGTCAGTTTTACATATGAGGGGGGGGTGATATGAAAGGAGCTGTACTTACCACTGAAACAATGTGTTCACTCTGGGCTGGGGTCTTAAGACTTCATCAAAGTCTCTCTGTGAACTGGGTTCCTTCAAAGAATACATCAATTGAAGGGATTTCTCTCATTTAAATGTTTTATCAAAATGTTTGTATTCTGTAATGTTACAAATTACAGTGCCTTTTACAGAATATTTTCACTCCTTGAGTTACTTCTCTAATCCTTGAAACATATTTTTCTGTAGGATTTAGGTCTAGATATTTACCAGGGCATTTTATCTCATAAATATGTTTTTTTGTTGTTGTTTTTTTTTTTTTCTGAATGAGACTTTTGATGTGCTAGCTGTTTGCTCAGGGTCATTGTCCAGCTGGAGGATTAAATGTGATCATTCATTTGATCTACTTTGGTATCAGTCCTTAGCAGCGTCCCTGTTTCTGCTGAGGACAAGAATCCCACGACATGATGCTCTCAACACCATGCTTGATGGGGGTATGGTGTGTTCACTGTTACTGTTTCCCACACGTTGCACTTTGCATGTTGACCAAAAGATTAAGCTATGAACTCTTCTGGCTGACGCAACAATTTTTTCACATTTGAAGTCTGCTTCACATTTGATGAAAAATTAGAAACATAGAAAAATATTTTTATCTTTTTAATTAGCCTTTTAGGCTGTTTCTTGGCATCGTTTCCAATGAACAGTAAGGCACGGCTCAGCTCTATTTGGTGCTGTTTCGGACACTGGCAGATAGTTAAAATTCACAAGCACTTAAAATTCCCTCTGAATACACTTATAATCACCTGCTCTAATCAATCAAACACAAAATATGTCCTAATATCCATTAATGCGCACATTTGAAACAGCGTTAGCGCTACCGCAGAAGCTAACAGCTACAGTCTTCCTTATATCCGCTCTTGGGGGAACAGCCAATCAATGCCGTGGTAAATTAATGACCCTCAGGAATGCTTTGCAAATTTCAGCCAGTAGCAGGTAAAGTAGTATTGTTTCTCAATGCAATCTGCATTTCATGAAAAATAAATAATAATAATGAACAAATAAGTGAAATTGCCATGAATAATAATGAGTTACGTTCCTCAGAAAAATCTGTAAATACTCAATCACAAGTAGGCAGCGTGAGCCACTGTCCTCATTTGGGTTGATTAATCAAACAAGATTGATACAAAATACATCTTGTGTTGTATTCAAATCCCTTATTCTGTCATGCAACAGAATAAGGGATTTGAATGCTTTTGCAGGCACACAGTGAGCTAAGAAAACTGTTATTGCGTTTAAAAATAAAATAAAATGTTAAACTGAAGCTAATAAATAGGGCAAATACAACATAGAGCATGGTTTGTAAAGAAGGTTATAAACAACTCAGCAGGCTAAAAATATAGGTACACTTGATTCAGTTTCCATACATTGCATGGGCATTTACCTCGATACTGCCAGTGAAGAAAGCCATTAGCCTTTTTTTTCTCTTTGCCCACTCACTCTGTTCCTGGGTTCCCTTCTGATCTGGTTGCTAAAAATACATGCAAATACAAACACACACACACACTTTCTATGGATGCAGACTTATAAAACAGTACAGTGCACCATAATAGCAGAATTAAGCACAAGGAGCAACTGTAATGCAATCTGCAGGCAATCAATACTGAGCCAGACCCTAAAGACATGGAGCACTTGATGAGTGTTTCAGCCAGTTTTACATTCAGTCAGCACATTCACACACACACACACACACCCACACGCCCCCATTCAGACACACTGACATTACTAAGTGACAGCATCTTGCAGACGAAGAAAGAGAAGAGAAAAAAAAGCTATAATTTTTAAATAGATGTGAAATCTCTGGTGGATAATGTTCTTTCATTGGAAGGTGGGTGTGCAAACAGTAACGAAGCACGTGCATATTTTACCAGAATAAGATAACACTGATCCCAGCACTGATAGAGTGGATGCCACTGATTATCCACTTATGTGAAGATGAGTCAACTGTTGCAGTGACTTCCAAGTGACATTGATACACTGTTTGAACCTTTGTTCCTATATTACATTTGCTCGCTATTCATGTAATATTCTCACTGTCTTTTCAAATGAGATTAGAACTAAAAATACAGTGAATAGAACTTCTGCATTAATGTCTGCGATGCTTTCGCAAACTGGATTTCCCAAGACAATGTTACCCTGACATTCTTCTATCTACTCTCATTCCTCTTTTGACTGGGGGAGTATAAGCATGCAAACACTTTATTTTTTCTCAGAAAGGCATCTGATCTTAATGCTAGTTTGTAAAATAATATGTTGTCATGCTCCATTTTTACTGAAAAGACCATAAGACTGGGTAAAGAAGCAAGCAAAAGCAATATACATAGTTGAAAGTTGAAAGACAGAATAAAACTGAATAAATGAATTAGGTGAGAATATTGCATGTGGTATAAAGGATAAAGCTGAAATCCATGTTCTAATTTTGGGCTTAACAAGAATGAGTAATCCAACCTCAGAAAAACCCTTGAGTGTTTGTTTAGCAAAAAAAAAAATAAAAAATTGCAGCTGAGGTTTTCTGTGAAAACAAATGCAAAAAAATAAAGATTACAGAACAAGTGAGCACACAACCCAGGGTGAAACATGAAAGAGAAGAATCAGTAAAGCAAGTTATACATACAGCCTACAAACAGAGAGACAAAAGCAGACAAACGCATGTTAAGACACACACAAACACACGCACACTGTGTCCATTAGCCAAACCTCTGATACACAACATAATGGACACGGCTGATGTGCTGGTGAATATGGGATGATGACACAGATATTCCCCTTTGTAGCACTGACCTGCTGCAGTGAAAGGCTGCCAAGCGTGATCATGTCAGGCCGCACACGCTCCCTCAGCTGCTGGGCGTAGCAGGGGATCACTTCCTCAGCTGCTCTTGCTGCAAGAAAAAAAAAAAAAAACATAAAAAAAACTCCAAAGATTGTCTAGAATATTATTGGAGAGATGTAAATTAAGTTAATCAATTTTATCAACAGACTATAGAGTTCTCTCCAACAGATCTTGAGCACATTTTTTTCACATTAACATTCATTAAATCCTGTACCACCATATAAGGTGCACAATCCATTAAAAACTGCATAGAAAAGCATTATTCTTTATACTAACAGTATCTCTACACAATAAATCAGCCCATGAAACAAATAAAAGAATAGCATTACTTTTTACAGCACTTTCCCTGCCTGTTACCATCCTCCCTGCTTGGAGTCCAGCCTCTCCTCCCAGCCAAGCACTACTCTCTGCCTGTGGTTTGGCAATAGTATGGGCCTGGGAGGGCCTGGGGCCCGAGGCATCACCACCACCACCACCACCATTGTGGAGCAGCAGTCGCCGCTGAAGCACCAGATCACCCGCCTTCACCTCCAACACCTCCTCATCCCTCGAGGCTTGCAGCGTACCTGGAGAGATAACGCATCGGTGAGTGCGCTCAGACACATGCATACAAACAGGCACACACAGATGCACAGGCGGATGGGCATTCATAAACATCGGCACATGCATTCGCATGCTGATGGATGAGCATACTTAGCAGAAATGCACACCTCCACACACATGCACACGCATAAACACACACACACGCTGATGTGTGTGCTTTTGCACAGAAAGCGTGGAGGTGGACAGTCATGTACTTATGCAGAAAAACGAAAAGAAAAAACAAACAAACAAAAAAAAAAAGCAGATCCACACATGCACTTTCACAATCTCAGAATATACTTCCAAAAGTAGTCACAATTTGAACTTTTCCATATGTTCCCACATTTTAACTACACTCTTAAATCTATTTTATTGGAACTTTGTGTGATAGATCAAGGGTGTCCAAATAATTTTATGTGAATTGGTCACAATTCAAGAATGGTATAAATTTGGCCTGTAAACAAGGACTATTGATGCAGATAGCGACTTTTAAACATTTTTAAAATGAGATTTTAAACTGCAAATTAAAAAAAGATGTATATAAATCAAAATCTAAATATAATCTTTAACCTTTTCATTCATTATTTATTGATTTTCAGTAAATAATGAATGAAAAGCACTTTCAACTTGTCAGCTTTCATTCTCAGGGCAAAATATTTTTCAACACCACTGTGATAGAACAAAACAGGAAGCTGTGCACATCTGTGAAGGAAAAATATTGCAACATTTTTCACAAAGAAGATCTGAAACGTGTGACATGCAATTGTAATTAGCCCCTCAACTTTGTCAAACTGAAATCCAGCACCACTAATTGCTTAAAGTAGTCAAGAAATTATTAAGAATATATTTGTTTATTTTGTAGACTTTTATTTGTCAAAATTGTTAAAATATTGCTTTCATTTTGCCTCATGATTAAGTGACCTAAAAATAAGTGACAAAAAAAATCTGAAGTCATAATAAAATATTTGAGGCATGTCAATATATTTGCAAATCTTCATGCTAAAGTAACAGAACAATACTTTTTAAAATATTATTCTTTTGAAATTTAGATTCAGCATAACGTTGTAAATAAACTAAATCTTAGTTTTCAAAGAGTAGAGTAAAGATGACATAAGTTGCAGTTCTACTGTTGCAGGATCACACTTTCTTAATTAATCGCAAGAATTAGACACAATCTTCTCTCTGTGTGTCTTTAGTTTTGTTGTCCTCCCTCAGTGATAGAAAACATGACAATTCTTTTAGAGCATAGAGTGTATTCAACGTGTGCAGTAAAACATGTGTAGGAACCAAAGCCGTTGTCGTTGCCTAATGCTTTTTGTAAAGAAGTTGCTATCAATGCCTCACGCCTCGCAGAAAATAGGAATGAAAAGAGTGCCAGTTCTGTGTTTGTACCTCGCTGAGCCAAAGCAAAAGAATCCATCAAGATAAAAAAAAAAAGATTATTTCTAGAAAGACAGAAGAGGTTTTTGCAGGATCTCTGACAAAAAAAAAAAAAAAAACATCCCCAGCACTGGCCACTGTCCATTTTATTAATATTTTTGTTTTATCCATTCTCTGGCTTGTGAAATTCATGGTTTCAGACTGGGAAAAACAAAAGCCTGCGAAGCAGTCGCTAAATACCAGGATCAACTAAGAAGACATATACTTCCCTTCTGCCCTGCTGTCACATAGAACACTGTACTGTCTGTACCGGTGGGAGGCAACCATACAACTACATAAGGTAATTGTTTTGAAGTCTATTGTTATTTAGTAAAGTGTTAACTGGCAGTCACCACAGTTTCACTTCAGCACAAGAGTGCGAGCGCTCTTCCTCTCCTTTGGTGTCACTCTTTGAATCTCTTTCTCTCAGCCTATTGCGTGGAACTGTTAATCCGAGATCCTCTTTACATTCTCCAGCGGGATTTTTATGAACATCCCAAGACAATGAATAGGGGCACTAATCTCAGTAGTACAGCTAAATCCAAAACAATGGGGAATAATGCAAGCCTTCTAAATTCTAACATGCTGAAGCGGGCCTAAACCCATCGCTCGTGTGCTGGAATTACAAGGTAGGTGTGCGTCATGGCAATAACAGTCTTCACGTAGAACAATGCCAAGCTTTAACCATCTCTGTGTCGCCTTGATGAATATAGTATGAAATGAAAGTGACTTAATTAGGAAAGGCACACCTGCCATAAAACAATTGCCATCCATGGAAAGCACAAGGTAGGGTCCCTTTTGACTTCATTTTTTTTTGTATCTCTGTAGTCCTGCTATGAATGTATATCCTATCCTTGTATGGCTTGTTGTACTTATGGAATTGAGTTTTTAAGTCTTACTATAATCTAGAAGGGTGCAATGCCTTGCAAAAGTATTTGCAACCTTTAAACATTTTCACATTTGTGCTACAATCACAAAACTCTGCATATTTTAATGGCATTTTATGTGACAGACCCCTACATGATAGTGTATAATTGTGAACCGCATGGAAAAGAATGCAAAGTTTTCAAACTTTTCATGAGATAGATCTGAAAACTGTGTTGTGTATTGGTATCCAATACCCAGCATCATCCCATGGATTTGGATGCAACTTAAAATTTGTTCCTATGTGACCAGTTTGCCATCTCCTGCATATGGCTTGCGCCAATCTAAAAGTGAGACTTCTTATTGCTTTCTTTCAACGTGGCAAAAGAGCAGGATGGTGGAGAGAACAGATAGTTTAACCTTCAGCAGAGTGTGTCATCAGAGCCTTGGAAATCTGTATCAGTTCCAGATTTACTATGGCCCTCTTGGCTGCTTCTTTTATTAATGTTCTTCTCACTTGGCATGTCAGTTTAGGGGGATATCAATTGTGCAAACCCACACACGGGTCGACTTTGTTCTGCAAATTTGATACATCATATGGCTATTGGGTAAACTGATTTTATTTAAATGTATCAGAGTAGGGGAGGTTGAAGAAAACTATCTGCCAATCCTTTGAAAATTCAATAAATTATTAATAAAACACGTAGCATTTTTCCAGCTCATCAAAATTATGCACTACGCTGTTTTGATCACTAGCATAAGTCACCAATAAAATCTAACAATGTGGTGAATATTAAAGCAAACTAAGATAAAGTATCAGAGTACTAATGGGATACATACCAGGTATGTTTATAAAGGTTTCATCTTCATTCAGCAATGCCGTCATTCTTTCATACAGTCTGTTTTCATCTGCCTTCAGTATTTCTAGAAACCAAAACATTCAGAAAATGACTTCACTTTCTGTGAAAAAAAATAAAAAAATCTCATACATTTATCAGCTTCAAGATTACTTTCAACTTATCAGACAAGTTAATCTAAACCACATCTTAGCCTGCAAACTGGAGACATTGGCTGCAGCGGAAGAGGGTGAAAATGAAGTCCATGCAGACTGAGGTAATGAAATAGGAGCATTAACATGCCTGTTAGCTGGCCTGTCATCATGTGATGAGATTTGATTTGGTGAATCCTTTGATATTACAAGGCAGTGATATCCAAAAGATACAGGTGAAATGGCTTCTCCATTAATAGCCAGGTTTCATTATAACATGCATATTGCTTGGCTCCCAAGAGCTTGCTTTTAATAGGCCCATTTTAGCAGAAGGCTGCAAACTATTGATGAGTCTTTTTGACTCCCCAGTCAAAAAGACATGTGTCTTTTTGACTGGGGAGAGGAAACTCTACAGTGAAATGAAAACTGACCAATGATTTGTGACCTTCATCAATGACAACGAGTTGGGTAGCCAATCTAGTGATGCCATCGTTTGGTGTATTTACATAAAATGTCCCGCCGTCACAAATGGCAGCCTGCTACCAGTGATCTCTCTCACCCCTCTTTAATGAACCGAGGAGAACCATTATGACAGAGAATGGCATACTTAATTCCAGCTCATCTTCGGCGCTGACCCCAGCCATCTCGCATTGCCTTGGGTCTGTCTGTTCTGGCGGTGGCGGGTCAAAGTAATTTCGAACACGTTCATTTCCTTTGGAAAGCGAGGAGGGAGAGTGGAAGGGTTGGGAAAAGGGAGACGGGAGGTGTGGGGGGGCGAGTGTATGAGAAGGGAAGGAGGGAGTTGTACGGGTTCAGGTTAGTGGTTATTAGAAGCACATGAAGCAAAATTTTAATTTTGAAACGCACACTGTCGAAGGGCAGTGGCAGCGGTGGGCTAGCAGATAAGGCAGCCCCAAGATGAGACAAGTTCCGAGGCAGAGAGAGCGAAGTGGGAAAAAAGACTGCTGGGCTGCTCAGAGCACCTCTCTATGGCCTGCAGTGCTCTGGGGCCTAATTAGCATGCCACAAAAGGTCAAGGCAAGCAATCTCTTAAATACAACTCCCATATGTTTTCCATGTTCAAAAGAAACTAATGAGAAAGTCTACAAGCCTTAAAGTACCTGGAATTTCAAAGACAATACCTTCTAAATACTCCGAGGTCAGCGGCCTTGAGGACCAGGCGAGTTTGGGGGACCCGATCCAAAGGAAAATAACCTGAGCCCTTGTCTCATTGACTTCTTATTAGCAATCACTGACCTATGGGCATCAAGTCTGCACCACACAGTTTATGGGAATCAAATGACTCCAGGGCTCGTTCCATTGAGAGTACACACCGCCGAGCAGCTTCCTTAACCACAAGTCATTCTCATTTACAAGTCTTGAATATTTCATCCGATCCAAAATTGCTTTACTTTGTATTTCTCAAGTTGTAGGGGCATGGTCCATTAAATCATGATACTTATTTGAGACAAGGCCTCTCTTTATAGGAATCTGAATGTGTTGGGGCTTTGATGCTTAAAAGTTGGCAGTAGGTGGGTTTGGATTGGAGCGCCACCACCCGAATATGACAGAGTTCACAAAGACCCTTTCAAGCTCATCTAAAATTTCTGCAATGGGTTTGCACACGCTGTCCATACTCTGAAGTTAAACACTCAGACAGAAATACTTATTAACTGAGGAGCTGCGGTCTGACTTTTCAATGGCGCCATAAATTGACTGTGAAATTCACATGTTAAATCCCCCTACACTGTTAGCAACGAGTTTGAACAATTTCTCTGCAAATAGCTCTGAGGTTATGAAACCCTTTTTTCAAACACAAATTTGCATAATTGTAGTAGCTTCGTGAATCGCCTTTTGAGTCATAGCTGTGATTTACCTAAATAGTCTGGCTGCCCTCCAATTCATCCCTCTAATGAAAATTTCAATTATCTGTTCTTACATACAGAGTATCTGAAACTAACATTTCTCGAAAGCCAGAGACACTGTGAGCAGAAACAATGAGGTTTTTTTTTTTTTTAAGTCAAAGTGTTACACAGATACTACTGAGTCTTTCAGATTTCAACAAACTAATTGCTATATTTTGTATTCCTCTCTTTTAAGGTTGTTTTTGAGCTAGATACTAAGTTTTTTTTTATTTAATCCAAGTATGCTGGTGTGGTGATTGTGTGACTGCATTAAAAAAAACTAATTAATTTCTTAATGTGTTGCTAAAATACAATTACTATATAACATTGCATCTTGTCTAACAGTTCTATGAAAAACATTAAAACAGAACTTGCGAACCTGTGAATTAATGAGTTACATCAGCCCAAAAACCTCTTTAAATTGATGCATCAGAATGTATTTTTGTCACATGACAAAATAGAGCGGTAAGCAGCTCCGGTGTCTTTCTGCGTGTCAACTTTGCTTCATCTGAATGTTACAAACATTTTAAGTAAGACTTTTAAAGAGTCTGCCAGCGTGACATCCAACAAAAACTCCAACCGTTTCCTGTGAGCAGCATAGAAACCAGCTTGGAGTCTTTGCACTGAATGTATTGCTGGTTTATATTTCCATATTTGAAATATACAATATTTCAAATATGGAAATATAAACCAGCTGGTGTAGACTTTTCCCTTCTTTGTATCTTTAAGATGAGAGCCCTGTTTTTATGTAGTTTGTTAACGGTTTTCCTTTTAATGATGTGTTATGGTGAACACAGTGTTGCAAATATTTATTTTAAGTAGTTTGTAATTGTTAGCTATGCTACAAATATTTTCTACCATATAGTTTGTTATTTGATAGTTAAATAAGTCTTACCTTTTATATTGTTATAATTCAGTAACTTTTTACAAGTAGTTTCTTTTTCGCAGATTTTATTTCTTTACGCCGTTGCAAGCAATTGTTTTGTTGCTGTTTACAATTCGAGAACACTGTTAGCTATGTAACCTTTAACATAATTTGATTTTAAACTTTGTTACAAATGTTACTTTTTTTGATTGCAGTTGTTTTCCCCTGTCATAAGCAGTTGATCTTATGTTGTTTCAGTTTAATAACACTTTTACACAGCTGTAGGCGAAAGACCATAAAAATACATATGTTCAGAAAGCAAAGGATTGCTTTAACAATTACTCCATACCTTCAACATTCAAATCAAAATTTGCTGCACATCACTGAAAAAATAATAAACATCTTCCATTAGCAGACAAGAAGGAACAGATGTTTTACTGTTTACACTGTATATTTATATTCAACTTATAGTGCCTCACTTTCCATTTTGAAACAGTGGTGTTGTTTATATTACACCAGGATGCATTTTATAGGAGCACTAGACAAAATAAAAGATTTGCACTTCTAGGAGAACAACTCAGGAATAAATATTTCTGCCCACATGAGTCTGATTCTATTTCCATTGCATTACTAATAATGACAATAATTGTAAAATAATTAGTAACCATCCACAGCCAGAGCAAAATAAGACACATTAAATCAAGAATCTAAAATGTGACTCATCCCTGAGAAAAACTGGCACGCTCGCAACCTTGAACGCATCCTAATTTACCATCCCATTCCTCAAGAGTTCTCCCTGACATACTGAATTATAAAGGGGCATATTTGTATGCCTGATTGGCCTAAAGCCGTGTTTCGGGGGTGTTGTGAGTACACCACACAGACAGCGGATCGGCTCGGTAACATAGTAGCATATGTAAATGCACTCTCCTATGACTCCAGCCCACCACAAGGCATGTAGCCGAGAGTGGGAGTCAAGGCTGATTGTGTCGAGGGTACTTCTAGATAGAGATAGAACACCCACTACTGCAGAGCGATCTCCAGCGGAAGAAGTTATATGACCATGCTTGTTTGGACACGCTTGCTTTGGAATGCCAGGACCAAGGGCCCCTCGAACGGAGAGAGAGAGAGAGAGAGAGAGCAGGAGAGAAAAGAAGGAGGAAGCGAGAGAAAGGTTAGATCAGGAACACATCTACTGTCAACAGATTTGAGGCTAATGAAAAATGAAGCTTCACCTCTTTCACTGGCAGGGGCTTGCAGCTCCAATTTTTTTTTGTGAGCTGCAAGGGTGCTATCTGGCCTGTCACCTCGCATTTTTCTCCCCAGCCAACTCGGAGAATTGGAAAGCACGGCGCTTCCTTCTCCATTGAACGCAGGATTTTCTATGCCCACAACAGCAGCTCTCTCCTCGCTCCCTGATAAAATAAGCAGCAACATAAATTGAAAGGCATTGACACATAGGCCAAAACAACAGCTATAGGTCAGAATGACTCACCACAATATTTTTTTATTATTATTTTTTTAATATTAGACATATTTATTATTAAAACAATTCTACTACTGATTTCTATGCCTCTAAATGTTCAGGCGCATCCTCCTCAAATGATACTAAAACACAATTAGGTTAAAATTAAATCAGAATCTTGCAGGAGGAGGATATAAAAAAAAAGAGGAGAAGAAATGATTAAAATAATTACAAATTGCGCCCTGACAAGCAAGAGCAAAATTTAGCCCAAAGCCATTTGTCTGTAATTAGTTAATTAATCCTTACACAAATTATGAGCAATAACTCATCAAGCAGGACTCACCCATCAGAAATTCAGCCGACTTGGATTTCTTCTGCTTAGGTTGCTGCAGAGCCTTCTGCTGTAACTTCTGGAGGGAAATTGTTAAATGAATAAATTAGCTGCAGAATGAAGATCATCATTTATGATCCGCAACTAACGCAGTATTTTAAATATGGGACGACACTGAAATGTCATTTAATTTACATCGCCGCTAAAGGGGTCAAGCACTAATTGAACAACAGGAGTGGAAAAGAATTTAATCATAAATAGATAAGAAAAGTTGACATGAATGTGTAATGAAGGTCACATTAAAATACTTCCTGCGTGTTTCTCAAACGACAAGGCAACTAAAGTATCTCCTGGAAAATTGTACATTCTTAACCAAATGGGATAAGAGTGCACAGAAATGGTCTGCGCTTCTCTTTGCGTCACTGTACATCCACCTAAACGCGCCTGACTTATGTTAAAGCCTCCAAATAAAATATGCAGAGTTTGCGGAAGAGACATATACATTTCTGTGGGGAAATGGTAACTTTAAAGTACCCCTGTAGGTGGTCTTCAATTGCCAAAAAAAAAAAAGAAGATATCCAAAAGCCAGTATGGTTTTCTTTGAATTCATAAACATGTGAAACAAGCCGCATTCCCACATTTCTCTCATTTCTGCAAAGCAGAAGAACAATGCAGAGGCAGGAGGGAAAGGACATAAGTAGTTGTGTTTTTGTGTTACTGATATGTTTACATGTGAACGTACCATATGAAAGAACTCCGTTGCTTAAAGCGTATGGAGCTCTTTAAGCATTATTTTATGCAGATTCCAGTGATGAACGGTGCTCATGCCCATGAACAGCATGTATTTGTATACAATATTTAATTTCAAAGGCAAAATCAAGGGGCAGACTGTTGTTGGGGGTGGGGGGGCACGGAGGGAGCTTTTTCAGTTTTAAATGACAGAGCAATTAAAATAGCAGAGGATGACTTCCAGACCAATCTGGAAAGAGGGGTTTTTGTAAATCTGTTTTTACATTCGACAAGCCCTACAGCAAGACATTCATTTATACCACTGAGATTAATGCTTATCTAATTGTAACTTATTTAAAAACCATTTTCCTTTCGACTGGGTACCAATCATCGTCTGCGATTTGTACATACTATGTCGTAGCAAAGATGAGAGAAAATTTTGACATTGGTTATGACTGTCTCCCTGTACTTTTGTGTTTTCTTTCCATTTTCTATACGTTCCTTAATCGTCAAATTAAAATTAATCATCAGGTGACCAGAAGCGGACAAATTACACTTTGACCAAAACTGATCTGTCAGTTGAATCCTAACAAATCCAATCTCTTCCCAGTCAGCAAAAGCGAGATATCTAAATGCTAACAGATAGCACGAACAACACTTTTTGGTCTGAAATCTGTTACTGAGTGAAGAAGAGTGCAATTTTTAGCGTCGGTGAGGTGTTAAGAGAGCAAAATGTTCATCAAATATTTGGAAGGCTTAATGTTTTCCAGTGAAGTTATTTTGTTTTATCCTTTTGAGAAAACACTTTAAGCCCCGTCATGGAAAAGTGCTTGATTTGGAAATGGTGAGGACCTTTCAGAAATTTAAAATTTGAGGTAAGTATCTTATGAAAACACACACGGGGATAAGTGTTTGCAATTAACTCATCTGCAAGAGCAGAATATTGTAATTAAAATACTCAAAGCAACAATTATAGAAAAATTAATAGAAATTTTGCTAATTAAAAAACCTGATATTCCCTTTTATTTTTTACTCCATAGACAAAAAGAAAATCCTGCTGCAAACCAAGACCCTGCATGACACATCCTGGCTACTGTCATTAGAAATCGGATCTACACGTTAGCCTCTCTGTCGTTAGCTAGAAGGAGAGGCATTTCAGGAGACATTGACAACATCCTCAGACCATACGAGGCCTGTTGCTTGATATGCCATAAGTGAATGTAACATGCAGATGCTGCACTTCCAAAATGACAGCAAGAATTTAATCCTAAGGGGGAAAAAGTGTCATAGAGGTTTATGAAATAAATTCAAAAGTTTTGAGAATGAAATGACGGTTCAAAACCCAACTGCTTAGTCCCATTATACATTTCCTTAGTGCAAAGTAGTTATTGTTGTACCATTGCAATTACACTCAGCATAAATATCCTGCTGTCATTTTGCCTTTTTAATCCCATGTTTATTGTTATCAAAAATGTGAACTCTGCATTCAGCTTCAGAAAAAAAAAAATCATTTATTTGTGGTGTCAAAAGAAATTCATGACTTATTTCCTTTCTTTCCTTTTAAATGTGATTGTTGTCAAAATGAATAGAGCACAACAATGCCTTGTTCAGTTCTTGTTGCATTCAAAGGCATAGCTAGAAGGGCTTGGGGAAGACCGCTTGCCGCTAGGGGCTGGTGGGCACAGACCAGCTAGAAAGTGAATTTTGCATACTGTACGGATCATCGCCCAGTTCAGCCCAGTCACATTGAATCTGCCGTCAACCAATTGTGCTTCATGAAACCGTCAACCCTCATTTACGTCTGCCTGTTTTCTTTCCCGCACAGCTGTAAACAAGGCCCCAGCTTTGAGCTGTCTTCCTCTGTCACTGCGCACGCTGCTTGCCAGGGGAGAGTCGACTGCGAGAGCTCGTCTTCCCTAGGACGACTGTAGAGCTACCATTTCCAGACAAACACTCGAAACACTAGGCACATAGAAGTCAGGGGTGTGAGATTTTCTGGAACTGATAGAAGTTTTCAGAAGCCCGCCACGAATGCTTCTGCGCATATGTTGTGTCTTGCTGTAATGTTAGATTTTCTACAAAGAACCTCTGCTAATGTTGGCCTGATGTGATATATGAAAGATTTTTAATGATCTTGAGTTGTTTATTTCTTTGCACTTAGGTTAAACTTTTTGAAGGATTAAACCAAACAGCTTGAAAAATCAATAAAGGCCTAAATGATTGTCATGTTTTAATGTTACAAAGTCTCTTTTTAAATACAAGTAAAAAAAAAAAAAATGCTGTATGAAATGTGAAATGTCATAAGAACAATGAGAACCTCTACAAAGCCCCCTCGTCGTCACTAAAGATAAGGTTAGCATTTTCTTTCAAAGAAAAAGCCAGCCCTGCCATTAAAATATGCAAGCGTCTTAATTTATAGAGCAGACTTATATGAGCACGGTAATTGTGACCCACCAAACAGTTTCTTCTAAACAACAACTGCGTCAGTTGGTGTAGACAGAAAAACATAATTAGTATTCAAGCTTAATTAATCTACGCTGGCCCCCTTTAAGTGAATTAGTCAATTATTTATGCATGTGTGCTCCTTTGATGCTAACAGATTGTGTATGTTAGTGGAAAAACCTTGAAAAATGACTTTGAAAACTTTCCACCATTAAATGTCACTACAAGTGTTTGCAGGGACTTTGTTTCAGTGAAGGCCATGAAAGCTTTGTCGGCAAAAGAAAAAAAAAAAAAAAAAGATTTTATGAATTCTTATTTTAGCCAAATTACCATGCCACATATTTTAATGCCAGCCAGTAAAACTCTGATACTTCCTTGATCAGAATCCAGGCCAAGGGACAAAATAAATCACCCAAATATGTCCCTTTTTTGTGTGCCCTTAATCCATGGAATGGAAATCTAACACAGGTCGGATCAAGGTCTTTCTTAGGATCATGGGAACTCTTTGGGATTTTCAAGAGCCTTTTTGTTTTTACCCCTGAGAACCAGGCACTGGCCTCTGCTCTCCTCAATCCCCCATTGAGAATGCAGAGGCAGTGCAGAGGAATGTTAAATGTCAATGGTCAGGCTACAGCAGCACCTTTAGAGAGAGGGAGGGTCTGAGGTATGAGGTATGGCCTTCTCGAGTTCAGCTATGTTGTTATGAGGAACAGAAGTGGAACTGCACTCACGTTGCCAAAGACGTTCATCTTCGCAAATGGCCAAAGATCAAGACAGGCTGGCTGTGACCTCTCTGCAACGGTAAGCCATGGACTGAAAAACAAGAACACTTCTCATAAATTAATCAAAATAAATAGCCAAAATAAAGACATGAGTCTTTGCCACATGAGCCTAACTGATATTGTTTTAACACTTGCAATTATAGTTAAAAATGCAAAAGAAAAACAATACCACTACAAAGAAGTGAATATGTCCATGTTTTGTTTTATCAACTGCATATTTCTATTCTATATATTGTCATAAAATTTTTCAACAAATTTTGATATTGATTCAAGTTATCGACATATTCAAACATATCAAAACAAGTCCAAACTTGATGATATTTCATAAGTAGAAAATAGAATGATACAGGAAGTAAAAGTCTTGGACATTTGAAGAAAATTTTTCTGCTGTTTTAGTCCTCATGGATAGCCTATATATGTTCCTTTTGACCAGGGTATTACAGAAGAAGCATTTTATGATGAGTAAAAGCAAAGTGCTTACTCAAGTATTTCCCATTTTTAATTTTTCTAAATATATTAATGAGCAGCCTTAAAGTCACATTCCAGAAATGGAAAAGATAGATTTTCATTACAAACCAACCATGCCCAGGTGCTCCTCGTATGATTTCAGACAAAGGAGACACAATAATAATCAGATGAAATGTTCATGCAGTAAGGTCTTCTTGCAGAGCTTTAGAAAGAGTTACAAGTAGCAGGTAAAGCTATTCCAAAATGAAGGACTACATAATCCATGCTGCACAAGACTTCACTGCTGAAGAAAAAGCATGTAGAAATGTGTTTCACACTTGTAGCTGAACCTTTGGACAAGCTAATATAACACTAGAAGGATATAATCTGTTTAGACTAGACCAAAACTCTTGGATGTCATGTCATAAATGACACTTACCTACAAACAGCAGTGTTACGAGAAACGGTAACATCACTGTGTGGATTCTTTTTTGGTACAGTTAAGACTTAATACAATTGAAAGATGAATGAATTTTTGATAAAAATAAATAAATAAAAATCTGAACATGAAGCGCCGTTTGTTTGGCAAGACAATAATCCCAAACAAACACACAGCCAAGGACAGCCTCTGGTTGGCTTCGGAGAACGAAAATAAAGCTGCTAGAATGGCCCAGTCAGTTACCTGACCAGAATCCAAAACAAATCCGGCAGAGAGAGCAAAACATCAGACTGCATACACAGAAGAGACCGGCAGCATCTTCAAAATTTGAAGCAAGTATGTTTGGAGAATGTGGCTGAAAATCCCTCTTCATTAATAAATGGGACTAGCTTCACCATAAAGGAGACTTCTTGATGCTGACAACACCAACAAAGGTTTTCCTCTATGTTCAGGTCTTTTAATCAATTCTTGCTCTCTGTGTAATCTTGCTTTTTACACATAATTTATTAACTAATTTGGATGTGTAAATTATTTTGATTACTAACGCTTGGTTTTCATGTCAATATCTTAACTACAATTCCTTCTATTAAAAAACAAAAAAACTGATGTCCTCAATACTTAGCTTCATTTCTGTATCATAGCTTACTGTGCAGAAAAAAAAACCTCATTCCAAGCTATGTCACACTATATCTTCTCTGCTTGTATGTTTAAAACTATTATCTCTGCAATTCATCTATGAGAAGAAAGGATAATAAACAACCTTTATTTTCAGAGATAACAAATTATTTGCCCCGATTATTCAAGTTTGTTTGTTCATTTACATCTGATACAATATCATTTGGTATTTTTATCATTTTTTTCCGGTGGTAATTCACATGGCTCGTGCAAGTTTCTGCTGAAATAGCAAAACAAACCCCGGGCAAAATGTGAAAGATTATCCCATACCATGCGAGCTAGGCTGAAATGCTACACTTTTTCACACTGAACACTGCTCCACTGGGTGTGATTGAAAAACATGTAAAGCTATTGAATCCGTGGTTTGTATATGTGAGGGGAAAATGAGTGTTGTAACAAGTGGGCCAGTGTTTTTGTAATTGTTTCAAATTACACTCGACGTAATAACTCAGAGAAAGCAGAGCCAGTGTGCGGTCCGCTCACATTAACCAGGCAGAGACCACAGGATATCCATGTAGCCTTATCATGGCCTGCAAAAAAAAGCTGATTATGTAAACAAATGTGGAGAATAAAACTCTTTAGCCATATTTCCAGCTGTCTCTATTTGTATCCAGTGGCACTTATCACCAGAAGAGGGGTAATACTTCAAGACACAGACGATGTTTTGCAGCACTTCCTTTACATGTGTATTATATTAAATTAGACACCAAAAGCCAAAAACATTCCTGTTTTTGGTTTGCTTTACTGTTTTTCTGGGTTATTTAAAGAGTTGTGTGTGCCTTCGCGTGTGTGAATGTTTTACACAGGTTGTAAAATTGTGATGCTGTGAGAAGTCTATTAATTGTTAAAGCTGCAAGCCTCCTGCCAAACACTGACTCTCTAAACAAAGAGGTTGCCAACACTGTTGTGAACCACATAAATGACCGACTCACTTTTCTGCTAAAGGTTCGTAATTATTTTGGTTGTATGTTTGGGGGGGGGGGGTTTGCTCTCCTGGAAGGTGAACCCTGTCATAGATTTTCCACCCAGTTTCTTGTATTTAGCTCCATCTATTTCTAACTTACTGTTTTTTATAGTTTGATACAACCTGAAATCCTCATTTGGCATTCTTTTTCTTCTTTGCACACAGATCAGGGAAATAATTAAATAGTCACGATAAGACCAAGCTATGGTGCAGCAACAAATACAGGTCCATTCTTAACGTACACCACCACCTAATCCACCTCACATCAGTGATTTCAGCCGTATAAAAACAGATGCATTGCCTCCATGCTGAGCAGTTTAAATCCATATGCACTCAAAAACACACTAACCAAGCATTAAACTTTATTTTCAAAGATAAATTTTAATTTAAAACAGTAAAGTAAATGGAAATTAACTGTACTGAGTGAATATTTCAAAGTGTGTTGCATTTGATTACTGTGTTATTAAGATAATAAATGTAAAATTTATTTGCTTGCTGTTAGCAGTGTAAAAACTTTCAGCAGGTATTGCCTCTCTAAACCAGCTTCTTTCAGACTTTGATCAGACTAAATGAACAATGTATCTTACAATTAAAAAGTAACACATTGTATTGCATATTGGATATGTAGTATCCCTTTGGATTAATCAGAATATTACCTTATGAAGCCAGACTTTTTGCCTTTTCATGGGCAGCTTTTCTTCAGTCGTCAGGCCAACAGTGGGCAGGTGTTTCTAAGCGGCACACAACACACATGGTGTCAGATAACCTCCTCCCACTCACTCTCACTGACTGAAATACAAGAACAAGAGAAAGTCTTGAATTAATTATGCACGGATAAACTTTAATGATAGGTATTCTGAATTAGATTCATTTGATTAGGCATTTTAAAAAAGAACAATTGGTGGCAGTAAAAAATACTTTAACATCAACATTCAAGTTGGCAAGAACAAGTTTAATCTACCAGATGGCAATACTATATTAATGTTTGTGTTCTTTGCTATGCTGAATTATTAATGGGAGTTGTGGCAGGATGCTCCTTTAACCAGGTGTTTACTTAGTGTTTCACTAGAAACACAGACACCAAAGGTATAACTGATTGCTTTGTCATCTCCCACTCTCCATTACAATGTACTTCCCCAAACTGAAGTTAAACTGTTCCCGGTGCCTTTTTAACATCTATTATGTAGTATATGACAGTTCACACAAACGTAGCACCATGCATTATTAATGGAGAGGTACGCACAAATATAATTCTTTGCCGAAGACAGCCGACAAGCTCTGGGGCTGCTGTGAGGAATAGTAAGAGAATGCCCAGTGGATTGGCCTGGCACTAGTAACACTAATGTCCCCCTTGGAACAAAATCATGAGCTACTAGCTAACGGTTCCCTTACAACAAACATTCAGACTGTCTTATTTATGACTACAGTCATCAGGGCATTAGTGGCCTTTTATAAAAAGGAAGGGAGATTGTTCATATGAGAGCAATGGACGTGGATTCACACATCTTGAACCTCTCTACATTCAGCCATGTTTTGTTCCAAGTCTCAGCTTCCAAGAAAAAAAAAATAAATAAATGTAGCATTAGTCTCATTGAATTTTGCATATTGCTGGGTTTCGGGCACGTGACCCGGATGACCACAAACCATGTGGGGAGAATAGTCACAGCTCACCGTGACTGTATGGCTAGGCAGGTTATATTTAATTTAGGGCTGTTGTAAACGAATATTTTAGTAATCGAGTAATCTATCGATAATTCTTACGATTGATCGAGTAATCGCATGAAAAATTTGATATAATAAAATATTGGTAAATGTGGCATATCACCGGTGTTACTATCGGATATCAATATCAGTCCAATTTTTCATATATGAGCTTCTCTACTAGCTACTTTTTTGTAGTTTAGAAAATTAACCTGTAACAATAATAGCTCACTTTCTAAGTTAG
>CAEGAE010014943.1:0-87317 GCA_903067095.1 Girardinus metallicus | reverse complement strand
AGTTTTTGTCCTAAACGGCCCCTCATACTCATCTACCAGCCATGTACCGCCACGATGATTTCCGCCACCTGTTTGTTGAGACCCTAATGATATGAAATGTATTGTGCGGTTCGTCGGTAAAGCTACACTTGAGCTATAAGCACCAATGACTCAGCCGCCCGCCGTGTTCAGTCTATCCGCTCACCTGTATAAATACTCCTGCAGCCTCTTCCTGCCATTCGCTTTCAATCAGCAGCTCCCGAAGGATTAAGGCTTACAAACTCCAGGCATCGCACCGGCCATTTTAAGTATGTTTATTGGTCCCCCAAAAACTATGAAAAGCCGGGCATTATCATCACTCAATAAAATCCCATGGGACGAACTTGAAAATTGTATATTCGGAGGCGGAAGTGAGAGCTATGTGTTACGCAAATAATGTTCCGGGCGGAACACGGTGCGCTAAATAATAATACATAAATTAACGAAGCTTCGAGGCAGGTACATTTTCCTCGAGGAATTTTAGTAATCGAGGTACTCTAATCATTCGAGGAATCGTTTCAGCCCTATTTACAGCAAATATCTGAGGGAAAAAAAGATAAACTATATTCTGTTTCTTTCCAGTTAACTATTATTCATTGGTTTGTCTGATAAAATCACATTAAGTAAGGTTTGTGGCTGTAACAAGACAAATTGTGCAAAAGTTTAAGTTCAAGATTTCCCCCCAGAAAACTTGCTAGTCCCCGGTGGTTGGATGTTAGGGCAGTCATTCATCCAGCGGCCCGTCATGTTTTTGAGTTAAAAAATGTTAAAAGATTAATACCTAAACACTATAAAACCTTAAAAAATTAAAACATTTTAAAAAGACTTACATAAATAAGCAATGCTTAGCCTGTTGGGGGCACAAGCAAAGCCTGGTGGCCCTCTAGGCTTATACTGGGGGAAACCCTGAGTTTAAGGGATATGAGTACTTTTGCAAGGTACTACTTATACATCAGTTATCTTTCATTTGACTCAGCCGTTTCCAATAGTTATCTTATTTTAGTGTTTCTCTCCCTCCTGTGTCTTTCCAAAATCAGTTCTTGGTTTTTCTAGTTAATAAAGTTACTTTGTTATGTTTCAGCATAAAGAAAATGTGTTGCATAGTACCTGCATGGAATATGCGAAAAGCCTTTCAGCAGTTCCTCTCTTGCCAGGATTGTCACACGCTCTGTCTCTTCCTCCCTGCAGGTTTCTCCAGGTGCGCCCGGCCTCTGCTGAGGATGAAAGGTTGCTGGTGGGAATTGTGACATTTTTGAATGCCTACTTCAAACAAATTCCCACAGAGTGTACCTCTGACCAAGGGGACCAGGACCTATGCTGGATACTAGAGCTGCTTCTCAACCAGGTCCAGATCATTAACACTTTATGGACAAGCATTAAAGTAAAACCTGCTGCACCAGTGTACTGCTCTGCTTAGGATTATGGTGCAAAGAAATCGTCAGGTTTTTATGTTTTTTGCATCATGTTGTTTGAGTGATGTGATAGTTGTGATATAGGAAGGTTAGCTTTAATATGCAAATATAAATGAGTAATTTCTCATCAGTCTCAGCCATCTGAACCATATGTGCATCACATCGCCATAAAGTAGTTTTCTAAATAAGTTCCTCAATGCAGATGCTTACAGTATATACCAGCAATCAAACCCTGAATAAATCAGCCAGATTGATAAAACACCCTGAACACATTACGGTTTCAAAACAACAGAAAAACAGCTTTTCCCCTTAGAC
Source organism: Girardinus metallicus (assembly GCA_903067095.1). Classification (NCBI taxonomy): domain Eukaryota; kingdom Metazoa; phylum Chordata; class Actinopteri; order Cyprinodontiformes; family Poeciliidae; genus Girardinus; species Girardinus metallicus. The sequence continues at coordinate 85,572 of CAEGAE010014943.1, read as the reverse complement.
TTAGCAGATATTATTTCCTAAGCTCTTAAAAAAACGTTGGGGCTCTTATTTCGAATTACCTGTCTGTTACAGTGAGAGCTACTTTCTGTCTTCAGTCAGTTTCACCTTGTTTTTTCTCATTAATATGTGTGTAAACAGTATGTCCTCCCCCGGTGGCTAAAGAAGACTCAAATTTAATGCCTAGTAGGGGTTGGCCTCGCTGCTCTCCTCTGTTTTTCTGTAATTACTGAGCTGTTTCAGGAACATCTGTCGCCTCATATACCCTCATGAAGTGTGCACTGATCAGTAATTTTTTTTTTTTTTTTTTTTTTTTTTGCCATGTGGGAGCCAAGAGAATCTTTTTTTTTTTTTCTTTTAAAGAAATACAAGTGTTGGTGAAGCTGTGCTTACTTTAAATAAGAGCTACTTGTATCAAATCTAAAAGAAGCAAGAGAAGATTTCAGTATGTTCCTTTGGACTCAGACATTTTCAAAAACGACACAAAATGAATACTTTTTATTAAAAATGTCAAAATTTGTGATAAAATTAAAAATCAAATTTATCTGTCAGCCACGTTCACTCACTAATGATTAACTTCAAAACAATAGCCAAAAGATAAAACTAACTCTGATCTAGATGCTAATAATTCAGACACAAACACCCAGTCTAAGTTGATTAAAATTGATTATAAATTTAAGAGCTCTCATGAACTTATTGGTTTTTCCAGAAACCCGAGGGGAATATCAGTTTACAACTTGTGTTTCTGTAAGGAAGAAAATTTGTTAACGTTACCTTCATGACGTATTAAAAAGAATACAGACCCTTATTCGAAGTCCGCCTTATTACAGTTCCATCTCTGATAAAGTCAGGCAGCATGTCAGAAAATCTTGCAATGGTGACAACATTGATGAATATTGACTTCATCAGTCTTCATAAAATAGTCTGAAATAGTCCAGTATATGACTATTTTTCATCGTTCTTCGACTATAGTGCCATTTTGAGCAGCACCATTTGTATCCATTGTGAGCATCTGCTGCTGTGAAACTATTCTTAACTGCATAGAAATTAAAGTAAAATGCCAGTTCACAACACTCTCAATATACTCCAAAGATTAGTGTAGTTTACAGTATCAATCTATCTTTAAAGATGTTTCCTTTAGGCGTCAAAGATACTCTTATAAGATTCATTAATATAGGAAAATAATATGTCACATAAGTCATAACTATTGTAACTGACAGTATTTCAACTTTCCTTCATCATCATGTAATCTTAAAAGTTTGAATTAGTAAAAAAAAAAAAAACAGAATTATATTATTTTGAAATAAGCAGATTTGCAGACAAACCACTTAATTTATTTTTCAGTTTCTTCTCCATAGCAAAATTCTCACCCCAGTAATGTATTTTAAAATATTTAAGTTGAGTAAACAAACTAATAAACGCACTAGTAATCTATTTGAATAATTAATTGATTTAGATAAATGAAAATGAGTTAGAAGACATTTAAATATTAAGCACAACATCAAATTTAATCAAATCATACAAATTAATTCTGTTTATCCACTAATTTCCTAGGAGACTGCTGCTCTTCTTCATTTGCTTCTTGGTATGGAGTCGCAGATGTTGACTCAGAGTTTAGAAGATCCTGAGGAGATTAAGAACCACGTAAACCAGAGACTGCAGCGAGAACTCATAAAGTTCTTTAACACGCTTCTGATCAGGCTGTCAAATACAACTGACAGGTTGGTTAATATCAGACATAAATCTGTTATCTTTTACTTTAACATCCTAGTGTGTTATTTCATCACTGTTTGTTTCAGATATAAAAATATCAAAATGTAAAGCTTTTGAAGAAAGAAGAAAGAAACCATCCTGTAATGTTTTTCAGCTTGCCTGCTGTGTAAGAATAATGATAAAAAAGGGAAATTGTACTAACATCAATTTCTAATTTTCCTTCCACTTTATTTCTGTCGTCTATTTTTCTTTCTCCTCTGCCTGTCTGCTTTGCTTCTTTTCTCGCTGTCTCCTTTCCTGTCTGTCCAGGCTATGTTTGGCATTAGCAGGTCCCTTTAAGAGCCAGCTGGCGCTGCGCTTGCTTCAGAGCTTGCGGTTGTCTGATGCCCCGCGTTTCTATGGCCTTCCCAGCCTGGAGAGGGCACTGCAGGGCATGGTCAGCCTGACTGCCCAGCCTGGCTGGAGCTCCCACTGCCCTGACCTGGAGCCCAGCTCCCTCTGCTCCAAATATCTCAGTGGATTATTAGAGGTGAGTGTGAATGCCCCCGTCTTGTATTTGTGTGTGTGCTCATATGCTCGTGTTTGGAAAGGGCTTGTGCCAACCTCCCACTTGTTATGCAGATATTAAAGTGCCTACGGAAATGTTAAAATGGTAAAACATGGAAATTTCTGAGGAACGAGTAAAAATGCAGCAAAACAGACTTGTGAGACATGAATTGCAATTGACAAAAACCTCAGCGATCAGACGTGCCACGCAGAGAAGATGCTGATGAGATTAATCACCCTCGCTTTTTCCATCTGTTCAGTTGTGCAGCAGTGCGTAAAATAATCGACTAACAAAGTGAAGATCAGCCTGTACAACAGTCATCAGCACAAAGGTGTCAAAAGTTCGTTGACACCCTGTGGACTCGCTCTGTTTACATCATAATTACACATTTTTGTTTTATTGTAATATAAATGTATAATAATGAAACAAAAGATAATTTCTTTTTTCAATTTACTTAATTGATCTAAAACCACAGAGTTATCCTCTTTTTAATTGTCTGACTGGCCTCTCCACTGACTTTTCTGGCAGCGTGGGGTCCTAGAGCTCTGCAGGCCTTTGGCTCCACTCTCCTCATCTGCTCTTCTGTGCAGTCTCACATACTGATGGCACACAAAAACAAACTAATTAGTCTCTCAGCTGTATTAAAGTTTCATTTGGATGCAGTGCTTGACGAGCATACAATTGGCTCTGAATAAAAACAGAACTTACTGTAAGCTGAGGCTTTCGAGTTTGCTTTGTACTGTCAAGTAAATGTTTTAATGGCACAGGGATACACACTAGCCAAATCTGTCTTTGAATTATATTTTTGTATGACGTGTAATTTTTAGGAAGACATTTCTGTATCACTCACGCAGGTGATTTCTTCCTTTTACGTTGAGTGGAGAGGGAACTCCTTGTCATTCATGGGGAAAGGTGTGACAAAGAACGCAATTATTTGCTTGCTTCACCTGTCCCATGAGATGATGATGGAAAACAAGGATAAGGCAAGTCTCATTGTAATGTTTCACTATAACCTAATGTAGTTAGAATAATTCTGTTACATTATAACTACATTGTAATGACACAACTCCTTGTATTTTTATGTGATGAACCAACACAAATTACTACATAGTTGTAAGGTGGACAGAAAATGTTTTTAAAAATATTTTAGAAATATGAGAAGAATAGAGTGTGTTTATATCCTTCCCCTTTACTCTGATACCCCTGAATAAGATTCAGCAAGTTGCCTCCAGAAGTAGGGTAGTCAACAGAGTCTGCTGGTATACATGGATGCTTAAAGAGCATCATAAACATCAAGTAACAAAGCAGATAGTTTGGACAAACCTGTGCTGATTTCGTCCCGGAGCATTATATATATAATGAAATATTTATTTCAAACATGTAAACAAACAAATGTCAACAGATAAAAATACTTAAAAGGAATAATAACTAAGCATAAGCTTTTTTGCTTTAGTCCGTCACATAAAATTGTTACAGTTAAAGAAGTATGAATGCTTTTGCAAGGCACTTTTCTATGGATCTATCGACGAATAGTTAACAGAATGTTACATTTACATTGAGCTTTTTCCAACATTAGGACTTCATAAGCCAGTGGTCTTTTGGGGCTAATGGCACCACAGAGGAAAGTAGCGGCTCTCAGCTTGGTTTGGCGTGGCTTATCCCGCTTTGGGTGGACCGAGATCAAGAGGTAAAGCAGTCATTTTTCACCTTACCTTCATGAAGTCTCAACTTTTGCATGTTTTACATTTTGGACATTTTGAAACTCATACCAAACGTATTCCAAAGTAAAATGATTTCTCTAACTTATGAGGAACCAGCGGGCTTTGATGTACCATTGTAGAATGTGTTTTCTCCTTTTCTGTCAGGTGAAGTTTGCCAGTCTGAGTTTAGGCGCTGCTCTCTCCTCCATGCCCAATGGCTGCCAGATTCTGTGTGCCAGCTGTCAGAACATCAGCGGAGGTCTGTGGGGCACGCTGCTCAACATCCTCTTGGATCAACAGGAGAGCAGCATGGTTCGCAGAGAGGTGCGGTGGAAAAACTCCCTCATAATGAAAGAGCTCTTTTGTTATGTTTTTACTACATTACCTGACTTTTCACAATGTGTCAAAATGTAGCTATTTTAGTATTTACTGCTTTTATTTCAGGATAATGTAACTTATGATCTGCCACCTTAAATAAGCAAAACCACTCAAGTGCTCAGAACAATGTATTACCAACCAAATACAGGCAGATGGCACTGCTGGTGCAGTCCACCTTAACCCAGACTGTATGCGTGTGTTTGTGTGTGTGTGTGTTTCTCCCTCTTCTTGGTTTGTGTGTCCAGGCTGTGTTTATCTTGCAGAACTTGCTGGCGATGCCTATGCCTGCCAACGCAGAGGAGGCCAAGGACTCCCACTGGCAGGTCAGCAGATCTGCCTGCCAGTTAAAAGCCCTTTTACAGACCATGAACTTTTTCTACCCCTTTTCTTTCCGTTTTCTTCCAACTGGATCTGCTCTCTTACCCTCCCCAGATCTCTTGTTTATAGAGAAAACTGCTTTTGAGTTCAGATCAGGCATGTTGCTGAATTAAATATTAATTTAGATTTAGGTGTACGCATAGAGAATTCACACCCAGATTAATTAAGAGCTCAGTCAAAACTCCAAAGGCATTCTAAAAAGGGTGGAGGTACTCGGATAGAGAACTGTATGTGTGAGGCAGTTTATAAAGACGGCGCAGATAGAAGTTCTCGAAAGAATTTGTGGGGGGCAGGAGGGAAATCTGAAAGGATTGAGTTTTGTGAGTAGTTGTGTGGGAAGCATTTGGGGAAAGAGGAACTAAAAATCTAGGACACACAATGTCATCTCTTAGACATTTTTGAAATGTCATCTATATCCATATTGCAACTTAACTGATATTTTTCATCTCTGACAAGTTTTTTTTTCTTATGTCAAAAATGTAAGAGAACTCAAACTAAAGTAATTTTTTTCTTTCTTTCTTTTTTTTTTCCCCCTTCAGCACCCGTGTGTCCATGATGAGGTTTCCGGTGTGTCTTTGGTGGGTCTTCCAGCACTGCAGGCTTTGCTGTACCACTGTCAGTATTTCCACAGTGTGGCTGTCTCTGCCTCGACTTGCTACCGTGGCAGGTACACCTTCGACCTGCTGCCACGGCCTGGTGGGAGCGGTAATCCCAGCCTTCAGGAAAGCTCTTTAGCTGGTAAACCCTGATTTCCTTACAGTCGTCATTATGGATTACAAGCAAAGAAAAGTATTATGCTTGTTAATACCCGAAAGTTTGATAACTATGTGTCACATTTGTGTGTTGTTGTGTTTAATTCTGTGTGTATACTGACTTAGATTCAGAAAATTCCCTGCTGCCTTGGAGATGTGACCCCGCACCTAGTGTCAACTCTGGAAGAAGTTCCAGCTCCCTTTCTACTTCAAGCACTGCAGTCAGCTGTGCTCTAGTATGTAAAACCATCCACTCATTAGTTTGTTTGTTCGTTTGTTGATTCATTCATTCATTTGTTTGTTGTCCATCCATCTCAGGGTTTCCCCCAGAAAACTTGTTAAGCCTGGTGCCCAGGCTAGGGCAGTCATCCAGCTGGCCACTGTATTTTTGAGTTAAAAAATGTTTAAAGTTGACAGGAAATTTGCATATATTACATTATAGTTATGCATTTTTGAAGACTGGAAGATTAATACTTAAACACCAACTATAAAGTCTTAAAAAAGGCAATAATTAAAAAAAAAAAAAATTACGATGCTAAGCCTGGTGGGGGCACAAGTAAAGCCTGGTGACCCCCCAGGCTTGTAATACATTGAAGGAAACCTTTCGTCTATTCATTGGTGCATCCATTAATTCATCCGTCCATGCATCTTTAGTTTTTCAACCCCACTTTTTTCCCTCCTCTTCTTCACACTGAAAGCTTCACAGGTTCTATATTTATGTTCTAACCATAGTAAAAATCTGTACCTTAAATTCATTTTTCTTTTTATTTTCTTATTTTATGTTTGGGAAGTTGGGTAAAATGAAGTAAGAACTCAAAATGTTTGAGGCAGTAAAAATAAAGGATTTTGAAATGGGGGCTTATTTTCCCCTTTTTTAAGGTCTAATATCTTACCAGGAAATGAGACATTTATAATTCATTGAACATTGGGTGAGAAAACCGACAGGATGACTAAAATGGGTTCTGTTCAACACAAGAAGGTATTGTATTCAATAAAGCAACGGTGCCTTTTTCATAGTATTTTTTTGTTGTGTGGTTGGTGTTCTTACTTTTTTATATGCTAGAGTCATATTCAATACATTTGAATGTTAATGAAAAGTTAATTTACTTATTTCAGTAACTATTGATACTCAACTTTAACCTCAACAGTGAAACCTGTGATTCTGTCTCATCTCTGAATGTACTGATTGCAAGTGTATTATTATTATTCAGAAAGCGGCTTTTTGATCTACACAAGCGCCTCCTATTAGGAAAAGTTCAGGAATGAGCTTTTACCCACGTGTAACCCTATGAAATAATAATTTTCTTATGGTTTCTCCTCGGATATCAAGTTTTCATTCTCATATCTTCAGTTATATTTGCTCATCAGGAATAAAAGAAACTACTCAGAAAGATTTTGGAAAGGGAAAAAAATTACGGTGGCTTAGATATATCTGTGTTTAGGAGTTCTAATCATAAATTCTTTGAGCACAGTTTTGTTGATTTTCTGTTTTTGCTTCGTCTACCCTAGCTTCACCTCTAACAGATTGTTCCAGCAGATTGTATGAATTAGAGAAAATTTCCCTCTGAATATGTCAAGTGAAATGAATTCTAATGCTCTTCTGTTTTCTGTTGCAGAGTAGAAGTTCAAGGCTGAACACTCCCAAAGTTTCCTCCCCAGTCAACATCCCAGACAATACTCCTGCTAGACTGATGGCTCAAGGTACTACAAAGAGAAAAATCTGTCTAGACTTAAACTCACCACATAGACTTGAATATTGTCTGTCTTCGGAAAATGTAACCCGTGATGTGTTCGGGAACAGTCATAAACCAAAACCACTGTAACGTATACAATTCCGAGAGTGAAGCTCTCACTTCTCGTAATTTTACCTCGGCCTAAGAGACAGACCAGGATGTGATTCAGTGGCTTTTGACGTGTCTCGCAGGTCAGAGTGATAGAGACACAAGCAACTCGAGTACCTCACAGGATTCCCAACCAGGCAAGCCCTCAGGCATGGAAGCGGTTGTCATAGTAACTCCTGACCTCTTGACGGCCCAGTGCGGCCTGCTGTATAATCTGCTGGCTGTCCTGCCAGACTTCACCTTCACTGCCATCCAAGAGAACCAGCTACTGCCGGTTTTAAGCAGGTAAAAGGCCACAGGTTTTGTTCGTCTCTACACAGCATCTTTTTAGAATGATAAAAAAGAAAAACTATGGCTGGTGTGTTCAGTGTACCACGCTGTACCTTTATTTCACAGTTCACACTGATGAAATGATAATATGAATGCTATTGGTTTTCCCATTCACTTCTTTGCAGACAAACGTATCCCATTATATTTCTTCCCCCCTTTCAGTCTAGTAGATGTCGAACTCATGGAGAAATGTCTGAGCGAGCTCAGGACTCCCAGCATCCTTCCCGGAATCAGAGAAGACGTCAAGCGTCAGGTAAACAGCACGGATCGGCTCAGCATTTCGGGAAGTTTTCCAGTTGTTTCTTTATTATCACGATCCACCACAAAATGCGTGGGTTGGAACTCTGTGCCAGTTTCAGAACAGGTTATCTAAGTGCACCTCCACATATTCAGTGTGGGTGGAATATTTAACAAGCTTATGCTGGAAGCATACAATTGGGGTTTGTTTTTTCAGCATAGTTACCATTTTCTTGTTTTTTCTCTCCAACTTTGACAACTTAACAAATGATTTTTGTGGGGTAGGAGGGTGTTATTATTTTACCTGCACTCTGTTAATCTGTGTTTATTTGTGTGTGGCTTCTCAGTTTGTCACTGCACTTCAGTTCCTGTCGAGCTTTTGCAAACTGTTGCAGTCTTGTGTCATGGCAAGCAAGGAGCTGATTGGCCAGATGGACTTCCTGAAGCTGCTGTTGCCTAATCTGGTGGCTGCACTTATGCTGGATACCAAATTATTAGGTGAGACTTTCATGCTATGACTAAGTAGATTGCATACAGTGCCTTGAAAAAGTAATGATACTCCATAAACATTTTAGCATTTTTGCCAGGGTGAATTTTAAAGAACCACAAGTGTTTCTGGGTATGCAGATGGCAGCTTTGCACATCTTTACCTTGAAATTTTTAACTGTACTTCATTGGAGAATACAAAAAGCTCTGCCAGGTCGGAATGGGGGAGTATCTGTAAACATATATTTTCAAGACAGTGGTCTCAGTCTGTTCAGACTTAGCTCTGAAATTTGGGCTATTCTAACACATAAATATCCTTTGATATTATCCTTTACCAATACTTATGCTATTTACTAGCTAGGTGACTTCTGTTACACTGGATGTTATTTAGGTGTATGAGAGTAAAGGGGGCAGGATAAAAATACAAAACCACGTGAAAGCACTTTCCACTATAAAAGCATAGTACAGTAACCAATTATAAAACAAGCAATAAACATTATGTTTTGTCAAATGCCAGCATCAAAATCACCAAGCAAATATACGTCTGATATATTGATCAATGTTCCATTGACTACTAAACAGGTGGGTTTATTGTCTTGATTTAAAAGAACTTAAGGATTTTGGCTGATTTGGAGTTTTCTGGAAGTTTGTTCAAGATTTGAGGAGCATAGAAGCTGAATTATGCTTTTTTGTGTTTGATTCTGGATTGATAGTAGACTATTACCTGAAGACCTTAGTGGCCTGGAAAGTTGATATAACAACAACAAATCTTAAATGTATTTTGTTAATAATCCATTCGGTGATTCATAAGCTAACAAAAGTATTTTATTTTAAAATCTATGGACTTAAGAACTTGGGTGATGTGCTCTGTCTTCCTGGTTTTAGTGAGAACACAAGCAGCAGCAGCAGCAGCATTCTGGTTCAGACACTCAGACACTTGATTCTGGTGCAGTAATCATTGCCGCTAAAGATAAATGGATGAACACTTCTTGCTAACTGTGTTTGGCTGGCACATAACATCTCAGTTGAATGCATTGATGTTTGTGGTTGTAGCACTACAAAATGTGGAGAGGCTAAACCGGTGCGAACCCTTTCATGAGGCTCCATATTCTCCTTTAATGACCTATACAGATCAGTTGTGTTCTGTTTAACCGTTTTCTCACTCTGCAGTTTAACAGTAGCTCTGATCTGTTTACCTCTTTGTGGTCGTCAGCTGTCATAAAATTTGTGAGTCACTCCTTCCCCTCCTCAGACGCAGGTACGTGGGATGCGGTATGCGCGTGCTGGACAGACGTGTTTACGCTTCTGGCTACTCTGGTGAGGAGAGGCGGCTCGGCAGCTCACCCATCTGTCTCCGCCGCGCTGGGCAGATGCTGGCGGACATTCGCAGGTACACTGATACCCTCTCTGAGAAAACATTTAAGTGATGAACATAATTTTGCTGGTTAAGAGGGCGAAATTATTTGTGTGATCATATTATGGATCACCTCTCAAGTTTCTGTCTCTTTAGTGAAATTTACATCTTCATCTTGGCAAACAAATAAAAGAATAAAAATATTAAGCATGCTAGCTGCATCCTTACTGTTGTATAAATGTTCTGTAACAGATGCGAGGGTAGGATAATTAAACCACCTCTACCCCTCCTACTCATATCTTCCTCCCAGATTAATGACGCAGTAAGGACATTTAATGAGTCCAGTAAAAGATGAATCCTGGGCCTTTGTGCTCATGTGTGTTTTTGTCAGCAAGGATGTTTATGACATCTGGGCGTTCAGACGAATTTAGATGATTAGTTTGCGCAAGCTGCCTCAGTCACAGTCAAATATCCAGCTGTCATTGGTTTTAAAGTTTTGATTTGCTTTTTTTCTTTGTCGTTGTACTGCGACTCAGAAAGCATTTGTCATTCATTACAGTCAGCAATTTTTACATTTTTGTCTGCAGGAACATTATCACAGTGTCTGGATGAGAAAAAGGCAGATTTGCTGCTCCACACAGCAGCTCTGCAGTTCCTCTCCACAGTTTTCACAGAGGAGACTAGGCTCTGCGGCACAGAACTCAAAAGCTCCACATCCAAGCACAGCAGCACTCTGTCAGATATCCTAAATGGTCCCTCTGCCAGTGAGCTGTGTGAACTGTTATTGCAGGTAGGTGTGAATGTTGCAGTCATGTGATACTCTGCTCAGTTATCAGAGGTGCTGTTAATCCCAGAATTGCCTGTGTGTTCGTGGCCAGAGTTTTAGACTTGAAGAAAGGCGTTTGAGTGTACAGTAACACTAACCTGATTGTTGTTGTTCTCAGAGCTTTGAGAAAAGGACCTTTCAGGACCCTTTAAAGAAGCTCACAGCCAGAGCTCTGATGACGCTTCTGGCCTGCAGTCCCACAGCTCAAAACTACGCAGCCACTGGTAATTCCCCAAAAACTCAACTGTCACCTGTGTGACTGATTCTAAAACCGCACAAATAAACTGTGCAGCAGCACTGCGGCACGTCTTCCTAAATTAAACTCCATACAGCTCCCTGGCTGTTTGTGTTTGTGAAAATGTGTTTTAGCTGCAAAATTTTGTCTTATTGCAGTATTAAAGTATGCATATTGCAAAGAACTGCCTGAACTACAATAAGGCAATAAATTATGCAAATAATTTAGGCACCAACCATTCAGGCTGTCTATGCCTGTGATATATTTATTATGTGGCACTTTTTGTTTGTAGCAGCATAAATATTTTCAGGGATTGAAGAAAGTGGTAAGGTTGTCAAATTAGTAAGACAGAAACAGATTAGCTGAATAGGCTTCCTCATTTTCTGGAGTCTGCTATAGAATCGAAGCAGAAAGACATTATTACATTTATTCCAAGTCATGCTGTTATTGCAACATTTACTAGCACTATTACATATCGCATGCTTTTCTTATTTTTGTGCACACTGAAAAAAAGATTTGCCTCCCCACCTTTCTTCTTTCACACTCAGATGTTTGTTTTACAGAATCAGAATTATGAGTAAATGCAAAAGTTAGCTTCCACATTCTACCTCTGATTGGATTAAAAAAAAAAACAACAGTCTGAAGCATTATGGTAGCCTAGTCAAAAGTCTGAACTTAAATCCGACCGACAAGCTGCCGAATTACCTCAGCAGGCTACATATGTTGGAATCCCTCTAACATTACTCATTTCTAATAGTTCTACAAAAAAAGACTGGTGCAAATTCCTCTACTAAAATAAAAAGATGGTTTTATTATTTTACCAGTTATTGCAAATACCTGGTGTCAGCTGTTGTGGCCAAGGGTAGCATGAGTAATTATTCAGTTGAGGGAAAAATAACTTTTTTGCTGTTGTTGTTTGGATAGGTTGCAACTAACATGGTTAATATTTTTATTCTAAAAAATGTTTATGATTTTGACATTTTTGAATGCGACAAAAAAAGTAAGGAAAAAAAAAATAGAATTTTGAGGGAGACAAACACTTATTGTTTTTAGCTACTTGTTCTTTGTCTTATGTTCCAGCCGGTGTAATTGACAGTTGTGTGGAGCAGCTGAAGCAGACTCATTCCCACCTCCACCTGGAGTCCATCCGACCCAGCAAAGCTTCTACCCGCAAAAAGGTGAGCAGAGGCCGACGGGAAACTTCCCATCTCATCACATTTTTAAGCTCTCTGTGTTTGCATTTTTTCCCCTCAGTTGGGTTAAATAACAAACTGAGGCTACATCAAAGTGTTTTTAGAAGAAATGCTATGAATACAGTCCCAGCTGGTCTCTTATTATTCTTTTCAAGTGTTTAATGCAGCCAGGAAAGGCTGTTTTGAATCCAGAACAATTAAACATGTTGCTTTTTGTTTTGTTTGTTCTCATATTTTCAGGAAGGGGGCCATTTAAAAGAAGTCAAGCTGACTGCAGGGATCCTGCGCAGTGCTCTTTATTGCAACGATGAATGCAAAGTGAGTTTCTATGGCTGCTATTAAATTCCCCACAGTTAATTGGTTTTTAATGGAACCTCGCAGTACAGGTGCCTCCAAATGAGATCCAAATGTGCAAGATGCTGCTAACATTTCCTCTCGTTGAGCTCCTTTATTTCTCTTTTTTTGTTACTTTTAGAGGAAATGAGCTGTTTTTTTATTCCTTATCCTTTACATTTAGAAGATACTGAGCCATTTTAGGCTGATTACAGTTAAATTTGTCAGCATCAGGTTATCACAAATGTGTCCTATAATTAGGTTTGCCTCTTTCACTCTGCGAATACCTAACTTAAAGCTTTTTTCTCTTTACAAGTACATCAATCTAATCTATTTATATGTGTAGGTGGTTGCTATGGATGCCCGTTTAGCTCTGAGACTCTACGCTCTGTGGCCTTGGCTCTTATTGGACGACCCCACAATGGAAGCGGTCCTGGAGCTCCTGTGTGTGTACACAGCCGACAGCCAGCCAGGTGGGAACGAGATGTTGCGCATGTTGCATCTCTCTGAGTGTTTGTGCCGGCTCCGCGCCTGCAATGTCGCCTCCTTCTGCGATTAGCAATCTCACTGAGTCATACGCACTTTGCGTTAAAAGTCCCATTGTCCTTTGCAATGACCACATTGTGTTTCACTGTATAAGAGCAGTGCGTGGTTTGCTTGCCGGAAACAATGGGCACCGTGTCACAATCGATCAGGCTGCATGTCAGTCTCACTGCAGTTTCAGACCAGAGGGACATAATGTGGAAAACAAGAGAACATCTCTGGCTTGTCTGATATGTTTCTGTTCGTTCTTGCCAACTAGCTGAGTTAAGAAAAAAAAGCCTACAGTTCAGAAGAACAAATTTCACAAAGAAAACAATCTGGGGAACAATCACCAAGGTGTTACTTGATCTCTGTGTGTGGATTCAGTTATAAAGTTTCTTACAAAAGTATTCATTTCAGTTCAGCTCTTGTCACATTTTATCATGTTACAACTACAAACTTTAATACACGGTTGAGAAATTTATATAGCAGATTAATTGTGAATCGATAGAAAATATTTAAATTTTTTTGTAAGTATAAATTCAAAAAGGCAACCCAGCCCATGAGAAGTCCGATCTGAAGTTTTTCAGTAGTCATGTACTGGACAAAACAACAGATGGGGGAAAAAGTGTTCTGGATGTGTTGAAGACCACAACTTCACTTTTCAGCCAACATACAAAACAACATAATTGGTGAAAAGCTAACATCACTCCATCTGCACAGTAAAACATGGGGGTGGAAGCATTATCCTGTGGGAATTCTTTTCAGCAGCAAAGACTGTTAAGCTGGTTAGATTGTTGGAAAGACAGATGGAGCTGGATACAGACCAAACCTGAAAGAAAACCTGTTTCTGTGTAGACTATAGACTGGTTTGTAAAGTCCAAATCTAAATCCAATTTAAGTTTCTGTGGAAAGTCTTGAGAATTGATTTTTCATATACATGGTACCAGCCAGAACTACATTAGAAAATACAACAAAACTTTTTGTTATAGATGTACCAAGCTAGATTAGCTTAATCCCAAAAGACTTTCAACTGGAATTACAAGGAATGGTGTTTCCTAAGGGGATACAGATGCAAACAACGCTTTTCAGATTTGTAAGCTGTAAACAAAATTACCTGTTTTTGTAATCTATTCCTTTCACTTTACAATCATGTCCTGAAAGCTTTTACAAGACGTTGCAGCTGTTTCATCTGTGAGTAACTGAAATTTCTCGTGCTTCACTTAGAGCAATTTCTGATAGCCGGAGTTCATAAGCGTTGACAGGTTTGCGCAAGTAACTCTAAACGTGATTGGCAGCGGTTCTTCAGTGGACATGTGCACACACTCGGATCTAAACTGACTTTTTCTTTAGACCCCCCTCCCTGCTTCCCACCACACCCACATCAGCTCAAGCTGGGAAGCTGCAGAAATCAGTGAAGTAAGGCACAGTGTTTCCCTAAAGGTTAACCGAACAGCAGGTTGGATTTGGGCTTCACACAGCCTGTCTTAGTATTACACCATCCACCCTGAGGCAACCACAGAGTCTCCTGAGACGCCTACGTTTCTATTCGCTCTTTCATCTCCTGTCTACCGCCTTCATCCGAAACTTTGTTAGCGTTGCTAGTTTAAGTGGAACTGTTGTTTTTTATCTGTTCCCTCCCTGCTTATTTTCAGGAGATATTTTTGTAATAGCCTCAAAACCTGCAAAGAACGTAATAAATAACTGCATTTTTTTTTCTGCTTTTATTTGAGATGAGATGTTCCTTGTATTGCAGAGTTCATGATCAGATTTAAGGCAGCACTTGGGACGCTTAAGATCTTATCAGAAAGATCCCATGTTAACCCTCGCCAATATCATGATGGCTTCCTGACAGGTATAAGTATAACCTGAGGCCAACAGTCACATTTGAGGGACCATTCTAGGATTAGTGTAACAAGTTGTGATGTTCTCAAATGAACAACATCCACTAGTGTCAGAATGTCATGAGTGATTATTTTATTTTTTATTTTTTCAGTTATCTTTTACTTCCTTGATGCCTTTTGGTATTTGCATTCTGGATGTTTCTGCATAATAAATATCATCTACAGCCTGAGGCTGCTAAGCAAAAATAATTTGCCTCTCACCAAGAGTCAGATCACCACAGTTGCCACAATGAGGCAGTCATTTCAAGGTGAACCAAAATTAGCAAATGGAAATTGCCACAAATGTTTTAAAGCTCTCTTATAAAGTGCTGAGCTTCTGTTACATTTCTTCAATTAAATGAATTAACAAATTATTAATTTTTTCATCATCATTTTGCTGATTTATGTTGATACTATTTTTAAAAAGGGGGAAAAAAAAAATGTGTCAGTTTGCTATGCTGTGATGTTTAGGTGGCCAGTCCACACTTCTGCTTCCGCCGGTGCTGCAGGCTGCCAAGATCTTCAGCAGAGCTGAGCGGCTCCAGTAATGTTTCATTGTTGCACTTAACTATTCTTTCAAGGGACGAGCTGTGTGGTTGTTGTCAGCGGTAGCTTTAAATTACACTCAAAAGCCTGTTGCTGGCATGAAATTGCAATTCAGAATGTTAATTGGCCTGAGTGTTCTGTTATATTTTCAAGAACTCTGTATGTTTTTTAATGTTTTTGTAAGATAAGATTGCGACAGATTGACATGAAACAAAATGACACACAAAAAAAAAAGTCAATTAAAGAAGTGCAAAATCCATAAAGTCGTGATCCGATTTTTAGTAAGCCAGTTTAGTCATAAATATTTGTACAGTGTGATTCATTTATGAAGAGATGCGGCACTTAACATGTTGGAATACTCTTTAAGCATGGAAGCTCTGACTTGATGATTTACATTTTATGAAGAGAGAAGTCTTTTAAATGCTATGTTTTATGGTTATGAGATGCATAGTTGGCTAAGTGTATCCTTTTTTTTTCCATTTATGATAAAACCTTTTTTTCTCTGTTCCCAGCATGCAGTTCCCTCTGTGGCAGCAGCCCCAGTGGGGTGCCAGGATCTAAGGGCTCCTCCAACGCCTCTCTGATGCACTCAGTCATGAAGCTGAGCTCTCTTGCCCCAGACAACAGCCCCATCCAGAGTCTATCCTTCTCTCTCCTGACTAACCTGGTTGTGTCACGAGACTGTAGGTGCATCCTGCAGAAGGTACAACCACATTATTACACCAAAAGTAGCAAATCCAAAAGATTACATGAGTTATAGTTCTTCCTTTTTAGACGTAAAGTTGTACAAACTGCAACATGTGGTTAAATTACAGCTTTTTTCCTTACTTGGTAAAATATAATTTCTGAAGGTAGTATTTAATGAGGTGATCCATAATGCTATGCTATAATCTGACTCTTTTGGGATAATTTCCTGTGATTCTCAGAATAATTTCCTTCAAGCCTTCCTGTCGGTGCCGGTGCCTAAGGTGGCTGGTGCTAAAGCCTCTTCGTTCGGTGGTGGTGGGAACCTCCTGAGCCTATGGCTGAGATTCCTAGTCAGCCTATCCGCCACAGAGGACGGGCAGCAGAATATTCTGAAAGTGTCCGGAGTTCTGGAACTGCTGGCCGAATTGGCACCGCATCGACCACACGCACTGCTCACCCTTCACAACCTCTGCTTCTGCCCCGCCATCAAATCACATGTCATGACTAATGGTACGGAGCAGAAGACATGTTGAGATTTAACTATTACATAGATGTTTCATATAGAATTCAATGTCTTATTTTCAAAATAATGTATACAACATGCGACAAAAATGAAATGCATAACAGTTTGGGTAGCAAAGTCAGACCAGGTAATTCTGACTTTGGCAGTGTTTTGCTGCAGTTTCAGTTGTATGAAGATGAAATAACCAAACGCTCAGTGAAAATGAAAGCGGAGGAAGCTGCTGAGACTGAAAAAGCTCGTGCAGGTGGGCAGATGTGTCCCACACAAAGTACACTGCAGGTGGTAGTTGGAGGACCAGTTGCGTGGAAAATGTTGTGTTACCATATTTTTGTTTCCTGTGGAAGATTTGACATTTCCTGTGTCAGCTGTGGTTTTTTTAGTGAGACTGAGATCATAATTATGATCACATCATTTGAATTGTTGTTGTCTGGATGCCAGCATCTAACTTTGTTTTTCAATTTTTTTTTTTTTTGTGTCTGTTTATTTAAACAGTATGATGATTAAAACATTTTAAAACAATCATTTATATGATGTTATGAAGATTGCTGATTATCCACATGTTTGTGTTCCAGATAAAGCCATGAAAGTTTTGTTATGGTGTTTGGAAAGTAAAGAGCTGGAAACCTGCTGTGTCGGAGCGTCTGCACTGTGGGCTTTACTCTACAACAATCAGAGGGTACACACTCTAACCCACACTCACCCACAATACTAATGCTCTGAGGTGGTTGCATCTACTCTGTCTTTGCTTATATCCTCTCCAGTAAAGTCCTAATTTATCTTTTTGTTTTCATATTTCATTTTATGTTTTCATGACAACCTGAAAAGCCTTCTTAACAGCTATTATGTCCTCTCATTTACATACACCCACTTCCTCAAATCATTGTAAACAGAAGTTATTTTTCTGAATCTGTTTTTTTTTTTTTTTTTATCTTGACAGGCGAAGACTGCACTGAAATGTCCATCTGTTCGATTAAAAATCCAGGAGGCACTGACCGTCTCCAAGAAAGGCATGCATGTTTTCATTTTGATAGCCAAATAACGCGACTTCCACACACCAGATTTTTAAACAGTGTACCTATGTCTAGAAAATTGGTTATTCCCATCAGAAGTCATTAGTGAAAATGAAAAAAAATACCACATACTTTATCAAATTTCCTTTTGAAATAAATGGTATGACATTGAAATGAAAGCCTTTTTTTGATGAAACACAGAGGAATAGAAATTAAAATTTGGCTTGATTCCGTTTTAATTTTTTTTTAAAAAAGCACTTATACCAACTGAGAAAAACCAAACAAAAATCGAATTTTTTGTCATATTAATAGGCGGCCTGTGACCATTCTTTAATGTGACTGTTGGAGGTGCTGTTTCCTCCTTAAGCCTATTCACTGCAACACTAATAAATATGAAGTAAAACATACAGAATGAGGACCTGTCTCATTTTCTCCTCTGAGTATGAAACAAAAGCCTATTTTAAATTTCTGCTCATTTATTTTTCCTCCACTAGAAAGAAAAATGACAAAATTTTCATTTAAATTGTTAAAAATAAGTAACCGCTTGGGTGTTTTTTTGTTTATGTTTTTTCTTCTGTTGCTTAGCACTACTCTTGAGAAAATCCGATTACCTAAAGATGCATTCGTCAACAACAAACCATTTTGTTTTTAATCGTTTTTTTTTATTATCCTGTTCTGCAGATGCAGAGAAGAAGCAGGAACCTTTGAACTCCTACCTGCAGAAGTGCCTGGATCAACTTTCCCAGCTGCTAAAAAGTTGAATGTAATTGATTATTTTAATTGTGTAGTTTTGTATCATGTTTTGTTATCTATGAAATATGTCATTCGGATATTAAAGTGATGTCAACCTTTTGTCCGTATCTCATTTATCAGAACTTAGCTGGCGTGTGACTTTGAACTCATTGCTGTGGTGACAGTGGTGTTTGGCAGCTGCTTCACACCGAAACACAACAGTTTTTGCGAAAAGCCACGACATAGAAACATTTTCATTGGTGAAACCCTACATTTAGAGGAAACGCTCACATTTATTATTACTAAATGTTACTCATCGATTCATGGCAATTCTGTCATTTTTTTTAATGCATAAAATCCATATGAAAAACTATTTTCAGTATTGAATTCCGTGTGGGGAAAACTTCATTATAAACCCCAACATGCAGAATAATGTCATAAGTTTGCCATCCATCCCCAGCTCCAGTGATAAAGAGCCTCTCTGTGTTGAACGTGCCAGCAGTGGGACACCATGAATTGTGGCCCTGTAGCTGAAGTGCTTCTCTGTAGCCAGAGATGGAGCAGGAAGTGCAGCTCAGGCGCCTGTGCACTCGTCTCATCAATGCAGCTTTCATTCTTCCTTGGTGGGGCAAGATGGAAGCTGTACAAAAGGACTACTGGTACTTCATGGCACTCCTCTTTCTCCCTTATCTTAAAGGTAGGAATATTTTTGCTTTATGTCTACAAATATTGCAATGTGATCAGGTTGTATATTTTTTTGTTAATATTTGTTATGAAGTAAATTCATGTAAAACTTGTTTATTGTGGTGACTTTCTCAATCGTGTTTTGTTTTGTAAAAGTAACTGCGTTTATTCAATATATGATGTAGTTTTATGAATTTAGAAATTCTAGATACGGAAAAATAAAGCAGTCTGGTTAAGCCTTTATTGAAATGAAACATTATGCTAAACTCACGTGATAAAATATTTTCTAAATGAGATTGTGTTAGATGTTTTACTTAAATGCTGAAGCTTTATGACGAGCACACATAGGTAGTCTTCAGTTTGGCTCGTTTTCTTTCCAATCCAACAATGCAAATTGTTATGCACCTTGTTAAAAAAGATATAGATTCACAGTTTTCTTTTTGTAGACTGGACAATTTTTTTGTAAAAAAAAAAAAAAAAACCTGATTGCCTCACCTTTTGGCTCTGAAAACTGATCAGATCAATTACAATAACTAAGTATGTGAAACATATTTTTACTGACTTTTAGTCCAAAATTACCTTCTAACACAATTTCTAATGATCAAAAATCAATCACTGTTATTCTGATTAATATAGAAGAGTAGAATGGTTGCTTCAGAAGAGAGAAGTGATAGTAGGTGTCGTTTCTTTGACAACACCGCTTTCCTTTTGAGAAAATAAGTGTCGGCATCAGTCCTGCGTCAAAAGAGCTTAACAGGCAAGAAGTCTGCAACTTGTAAGATTGAACTAAATCAACCGTTTATTGGAGGGAGAGTTTTGAGAAAAACCTCAGAGTCCCCAAGGACATCCGGAAGGTGCTAGAACCTAAGCAGGGGACAACTAATTGAGTTGCCATCAGCTGCAGAGTTTGCTATCAAATGGCAGCAGTTGGGTTCAAGTTTTTCTGTAGCCATAGTGAAATAGATACTTTTGGAAGCTAGTATAATGGAAAATAAGTGACTTGCATTCAAGAAAAACATGGAAGAGAAATGTTTCTTATGAATTTGAGCTGGCTTGAAATTTTGTGAGGTATTTAATAAACTGTACCATAGAAATATTTGTCAAGAAAATCTAAGAAACAGAGGTTTTTCTGTCTTCTCTATTTTGTTCGCCTTTGGCCGTGAGTGCTTAAATCTGAACCACGTTGTGTCAAAATCAGAATATGAACAGTATAATTCTTGTCTAGTTGCTGTCCAGCAGACAGACGTTGAAACGGTACGGCTGGAGGAAGGGATGGTGCTGGCCTGCGTCTGTCCCTGGGACGGCCAGCTCAGCATGGTGTCCTGGACCAAAGCGCCAGACAAGAACCCCATTGCTGTGTTCTCTCCTGAGTTCGGAGTCTCCGTCCCTTACACCTACCGAGAGAGAATAGAGTTCGTGAGGGCGAAGCCTATGGATGGAAGCATTGCCTTGAAGAATGTCACACATCAGGATATTGGGCTCTATCACTGCTCTGTCCAGACTTTCCCTCAGGGACCCTGGACTAAGGACTTTCAGGTGGAGGATTTAGGTAAACTCCATGTTTTCTAAGACCGATCTGCTTTTACCCCAAAAGAAACATGGGTCATCTTTTAATGTTTTCATTCTGAGATGTATTTTCTTTCATTCTGCAGATGAGCCACCAGAAGATAACAACAGCACAGAGTCCCCTCCCCCAGAGGAAGTCATAGTAGACTCAGAGGTGGTGGCTGAGGAGAGCAGCAACCTGACCATCAGCTGCAAGCACCCGCACAACGGTACCACCTACCAGGTCATCCTGGAGAAGATGCCGCACGGCCATCCGTGGGTCATCATTGGCATCTGTAAGAAGGTGGAAGGGGGTCTGGTGGGCGAGGACTACAGCGAAAGGGGCAGGGTGAACTGCGCCGACAGCCTGGATCTCAGTCTGCACCTGACTGACGTGGCATCAGGAGATGATGGTTTATACCGCTGCACCTTTAACACGGACGTGGGGGTGCAGACCACCGTTGTGCTACTCAGAACAGCTCCTGCAGGTAAAGTAAGCAACACACCGGATGTGAAGTCAGCCCCTCAAACAGACGCCGTATCATTTCCCATGCTTACTGCCATTTGCACAAGTACGCTGCAGCATATATAGAGAAAGAAAAAGGCTTATGACACATAGAGGCGTGAAAACCACAGATTCCTGTTCATTGTTTCAGCTCCTGCTTAGAGCAGCTGTAACTTGGTGTTACATGCTGGTCTGGTGTAATTCAATTTATCTGGGTTATGACATAAATTCAGATGTCATAAGAAACAGAAAATTCTGTCATTACAATCGGAAGAATTCCTGTAGTTGAATTTCAGGTGGTTTGCCTAGTCTTATCTACAGTCATGTTCAGTAAATTAGAGTGTGCAGTCCAATGAAGCTCATTTGTCATATTAAAAGGACCTTTTGAAAATTGACAACCTTTAAATACACTTTTCATTTAGGCACATTGTTGAATGATCTCTTTTATTGGTTTGATAGAATATTCAAGATTTAGATATTTATCTTAGCTGTAAGTTGAAATTTATCATAAATAACAGAAGTAAAGTAATTAAAGCATCCATCTGTGTGCAATTAATCATTGTGCGTTTCATTTAGGGAAAAAGTTCCTGAAATAAATGGACTTTATTTCAGGAACTAAATAAATTCAATAAATTAATAATTTAATTTATTGAATGGGCCTGCAGATATTTCATATTAAATAATTTTTTTTCTTCAACCAGGTGGATTCAGTCTATCCCTGTACATGCTGTATGTTTACATCGGAGCTGGAGCTGCTGGACTTGTTCTATTCATTTCCTTCCTCATACTTGCCCTGAGGCTCAGGTATTGTCAGTTAAGGAAACATGTTCTTGTTTTAAAATTGTGTGAGTGTGTGTTTTTTTTTTTCTCTTGGCTCATTAACTGGACCTGTTTGTGTAACAATCATCACAGGAAAAAAAAGCGGCGAGAGGAGTACCGAGTTAAACTGCACCCCACTCAGAGACAGGTAGGCGTTAGTTTGTTCATTGTATCAACTCTTGTCTTTACACTCGACTCCTTCAAAGCTCTCCCTCACCTCCTCATAAGACACGCGCTTAACTACAAGGCTGTTCCACTTTACAACTAACGTTAAAGCAACACATCCCACCTGATACAGAGAGCTTAACTAGTTCCTCACCACCACCAGCTTTACAGTTTGAAGAATTTGGAAGAGAGCTGGTGTCAGAAGCATTCAGATTTAAAAAAGAAAAATAACACAATCATCCAATGGCCATGAATTATGTTGTTTTGACATCTGCAGGACCTTCAAAAAGTAATCATACTCTCCAATTTTGCATGTTGTCACATTAAAATCCCAAACTTGATATATTCGATTATGTGATTCACCAAAATCTGAAAGTGTGTTGTTTGTACTCAATCCCCTTTATGGCCTGCACATAATTCTGCATAAATAGAGAAATAAGTTTTATTTTTGTTTCTTTAGACTTTTTTCTGCTGCCCTTGGATAGAAAACAAGTTTCTCTATTCTTAAGGAGTTGGCGCAGGACTTTACTCTGATGATCCTGACTACTGTAGTTGGTGGCAGTATTATGCTGTAAGGACGCTGTTCTTCAGCAGGAACAGGGAAACACATCAGTCACAAAATGTGGTGGACATTTATCTTCCAGAAATTGGAATTATGAGCATGAAGCCAAGAGCTACAAAGCAACGGTTTTAATCCGAGCATATTCATGTGTCGTAAGAGAAAAGAATTTGTGTCAAGACTTCAATATCGCTTTCATTCCAGTGTGACGGAGTTGAGCTATTTAGTAAAGAAAAGACAAAACCTTCCCACTGTGTAAAGTTGGTAGACACATACTCCTAAAAAGCTGTAACAGCAGCAAAAGTATTTCTCAGAGGTAAAAACTCAGATGGGCTGAAAATAAATGTGTGCCACACTTTTCAGAATGTGACTTTTTTTTTTAAATGCTGTGTGTTTTGTTACACAGTACTTTGTTGGTTTATTTTACATATTTTTGCAAAATACCTTTAAGTTTATAGTAATAATGTGGCAACATGTGCTAAAAATATGAGGAGCCTGAATGCTTTTGCAAGGCCACTGCATTTTGTCTTTATTAACCAATCAGCTGCACTGCTGGTAAAAACCTGTCATGTTTGTCTGTCTTATTACCTTAAAGCCTACTAACATCCACTACTACCTCCTCACAGCCGAATATCTATGAGAACGTCCCTCTGTGTCCCAGGATTGTGAAGAAATCCAAGCAGACTAAAAGCTTCCCCATCTATGCCAACCTGCCGGCCGGGTGCTCGCTCCAAACCAAACGTCAGCCTCAGGATAAAAAAAGAAAAGGCGTGCTGTAACTCTGTCGCTTTCTCACATCTGTCAGCGCGCTCTCAGCTATTCACACCCCATTCACTGTACATCAGAGCGAGGATAAATAAATGTCAGCAAGCGCAGACTGTAATTATCCATTTGAGTTTTTAATCAAATACGGGGATCATGCCGGCACTGTTTAATATTCACATGGCGGTTTGAAATGAGTTAACAAGCCGGTGCTCATCTCGGAGTCAGAAAGCTGACGGGGCCTGTTTGGGACCGGCCTTGCTCCCCCCTAATTAAATGTACTATGTAATTATTGTTGAGGGGATGTTTGCTTTTTCGGCAAAACAATATTTGACAGTAACCATCACACAGAGGAGAAAGACAAAAGCCTGTATAATCATTCTTTTCTCTTCTCTAACCCCCTCCAAGTAAAACGATTGACAAAAGCCTGTGTAATTGCCCTCTTTCCACTTTCATCCCTCCTGGTTTCCATTCAAAGCTTGACAATAGTGTCTAATCATCTAACGGAGAAGAAAAGCAGTCGCTCAGCAATGTACCGTCACTTGAGACTGCTTCTTTCCCCTTCCCCAACAGGCTCTCTGACTGCATTCTAGTTGCAGCACGCCCTCAGTGTGAAAGCTGAACTCTAATTAGCAAATCCTGGGCTGCAATTTATATCTCCTTATACCCCCCCTGACTGCTTTTTGATGAATATCTGTGTTCTTTTTTTTCTTTTTTTTTTTTTTTTCCCCTCCTTTGGTGTATAAAATGTAAAAAAGATCAATTGTTGAATGTTATTTCCCCTTTGTATTTATTTATTTTTATTTTTTTCTGACTTTGCTTCTGTAAATCAATATTTGCGGTGTATGGCAGCTGCTGTAAAATGAAACTCTGTTGTTTGTTTAATTTAATTCATTTATCTCCATAGAAATGGAGGCAGTGGCAGAAGCAGTAATGGATAAGCGGGTTATTCCGCTAGGAAGCAAGACAAATGTGGAACATAAAGGGACATTACAGTTTTGGGTTCATGTGTTTGTTCATTTTTTTGTTGTTGTTGTTTTTGTTTTTCCCTTTTGATGTTTTCTGAAGAAACAGTAAATGTACATTTGATGATACTTGAGATTCTCTGTGTTCAACCAGCTGTATTGAAACTGATAGTAATGACTGATAAGGACTCCTTACGACAGAAATAATACCATGTCTATGTTTCTGTGTCTTATGGTGTGCGAGTGTGGGAAAAGAAATAAACACAGTACGCTAAAAAGATATGCAGCGTCTAGAAGAATTAAAAATTAAGCGTTAACCATAAATCACCGTCTTTTGGAAACTTGAAAAGTGGAAAGAATTACTTCATGTGGTATGGGGTCTCTTTCTCCTTTTTAGTTATGTTGATTATTTTTAATCAAATGGAGCAAATGACATTTGCTGTGTTCAACTTAAGAAGCTTAAGAAGGGAGGTACAGGCTTCCCTCTTCCCAGCCACTTCTTCCAGCTCTTCCGGGGAAATCCCAAAGCGTTCCCAGGCCAGCCGAGAAACATAGTCTCTCCTGCGTGTCCTGGGTCTTCCCCGGGGGCCTCCTCCCGGTGGGATGTGCCTGGAACACCTCACCAGTCCAGGAAGCATCCTGGACAGATGCCCAAGCCACTTCAACTGGCTTCTCTCGATTTTCTTCATTTTCTGTTTGTACAAAAAAAACATAGTCCAAAGCTCCTTGTGTTCTTTTTTTTTTTTTTATTAAAATGAGTGTTTTAAAAAGCGTCAAGAAATAAAAATGCATAGGAGCCCTGACAAAATGATAAAGTACCTCATACTTTTTGTATTCAATCCCTTGGTTTTATCATAGGGCTATAAACTTTGGGCTATTTTTTAAGTAGGTTACCTTCTTCTTTTTCTCCACAAATATGAAAAAGGACTCGAGTGGTTTTGGTCAATGTAAATATGTTTCTTTCCTTTGTCTGTAAACCTAAAAAATTTAACTAATATAAATGATGGTTCATTTCATAAAACATTTTTTCTAGAATACTTATAAAGCCTGATAAATTATATATAAATATTACTTGCAAGGGCCAGGTAGATTTTGTGGCTCTTAAGTTTTATTTAGCAGGAACCAGAGAAAGACTGTTTAGATTGCAATGATCGCTAGCCCCTGTCCTTGGTAAGATCACTCTGGTCTGTACTTGTCTTGTATGGCCGTGAGTCACATGGAAAACTCTGAATTTGAAAGCTGCAGCTTGTGTCTAAACCAAAGTTAAATAGGTTCAAAGTCAGATGACGTCATGTCAAGTTGCATCCAGCTCCTTGCTCAGATATTTCCCCCAATCTTTTTTTTCTTAAGCGCTGCAACTACAGCGTCACTCAGAAGAATCTAGTTGTCAGAACAGGTTACTAGTTTAAGTTTTGGAGAACATTATTTGGATTTACACCAAAAAAAAAAAAAAAACTACAGCTTGCTCATTATATACTAATATTTTTATATAATGAATTCATCTTGGTGCTCGAAAGAAGAACATTTTAGTAACAGCAAACCTTCATATTCAAAGACACGCTCACCGCATTTCCTGTTGGTTATTTAAGACACGTTTGCTTTCAGAGCTTCCTCGGTTCGCGCTTCTAGGATTGAGACGTCTTCGACTCGTGCCATAAGAGAGGTTGAGGTCACACGTGTGTCACTGACCCGATTTACCACAGTAGTGGGCGCTTGCTCCTGTGGGTTGTTCACCTACTTGAAGCGTGAAATGCAAAGGCCACATAAATCAAGTTGTAAATGAATCTGCCTGGGGAAAGGAGTGCAGACTGGACTGAGAACATTGCCTCTGTTCAAAACAAAATCCCTTGTTCTCTCTTGTTGGACTTGCTTTGTATTTAATTGCACATTTTTAGATGTGGTTCTGGCATGTTTGGCACCATAGGTAAACCCCAGCAGAAAAACAAGAAATCGTAACAATTCTGGAGTTAAATAGAATGTGGTACAGTCCTTCACTGAACACATAAGATAATTTAACTTATTTCAGCAGTTCAACTAGGACACCAACTCTCCAATGTTTTCCCATCCATAAGAGCAATAGAAAATTTGTCCAAGGCACAACCAACAGATAGCTTTTTTGTTTGTTTTTTTTGGAATGGGCTCCTTTTTCTAATACCACCCTGGGTAACTGCCCATATCAAAAACCACCACTGGTTGTAACTTTACCGCTTTCCCCAAAGGTATTCCAAAGGTTAGAGTATGTTTGTACATTTATGCCTAAATCCAAACCCCTTTATGGTACGAACATTCAATTTATTACCCTTATGTTCATCAAAAACATTACATATGTACATTTGTGAAAACTGCAGTCCTAACCAGTGTATTCAAAGTGCTATTAACATATAAAGTTAGAGAACACAAAACATGACGACATCTCTACAAACAAGTGAATACAGAAAACAACAAAAAATGGCAAATGAGCACAATCAGCTGCAGCTTTTATCCAGGCGACTCAGTAAGTGCAACCCCAAACAGGAAGGGACTATTCCACATACATTTCACCACACTGCAACTAAAACAAGACAACTAGGGCACTACTGTGACCCAACATTTCAACATATGTCTTCCTAAACATATGTCTTGTTAAAGCATAAATAATTCAACTGTAAAACAAAAAAAAGTATCTTAAGACAAAATGTGCTTGTAACTTTCCAACTAGTTGGGTATAGGAATGAATTAGTGTGCATGAAGCGGTGGCACGACAACATCAATAACAAAAGAACTCAAATGTGAAAAAAACTGCTTGGCAGCCTACATTTGATTGTCAATGGAAACCATTTTGTTTTCACCCACTTAACTGTGCAAAGCAGGAGAAAAACTTTCAATCTCTGTACTAAATATAGGCATGGGCCAGCTACCAGAGTCCTAAAAGTCTTGCCATAGCCTACCATTCCTGTTTTTTCTTAAGAAGCCAGTAAAATCTTTGGGAGTGATTGGAGTTGCCTTTCCCCCACTTGTTCCTGTATGCTAGGTCATCTGGCTAAACTGAAGCTGAAATGTTTTTTCTCATGCTTAAATTCTTTTAAAAAATATTTCTGGTAGAGATAATTGATAGTCCAGATGTAAAAGTCAGCCTTCATGTTAAGGTTACTACTGTTCTAAGCTAGAGTTGCCTTGCTGTTTTGAATGCAATCAGTTAATTTGGGTAAAACATTTTTGTTTTTTTTCACAGTGACTAGATAATATTTTTCTTTAAGATTATGTTGAGGATCTCATCCCAGCCAATGCCTAATCTCATGGAAGGTTCTGGTGATGGTGGACAGCAAAATAGAAAATGTAAAGCATGGCGCAGCACAGGGTCGAGAATATTTCCAGAAACGTCTAAAGTTCTTTAGTTTTTAAGGTAAATCCCAAACTATGGTAACAATAGCAAACTTAGAGAGTCCAGTGTCTGCTTTGGTTGGCTGTCACCATCTGCGGTCAGCATCTGAAGGCACTAGGGTCTTTATCATGTGGAGTTGTGTGTTTTTAAAAATATATTTGATTCATGCAACAGCAAAAGGATTTAGTATTATTACCATATTTTAACTACACTGCTAACATTCCTTCTCTCGCTCATTCTGCTGCTAACGCATGAAATACTTAAATTCACTGTTTTAAAATAGCTTAGTGAAGTTTTAGGCAATATATTGTTGTTAAAAGGAGATTAACGCCATGTCTGTTTTTTAGCTATAGAACTGACAAGACAGCTGAGCTTGGCAATGAGAACATAAAACAGAGCAATATTTAGCTTCCTCTTCAGCCTCTGTAGAGGCCCTTGTGCTGGATAGACAACCAATATGAGAAAGAGTTGTGACAAGCAATTTTTTTTCCCTTAATACAAATTTAAGACCCAGCTATGAGCTACATGAAGTAGCTAACTGATTTTACAAATCTGGGTTTGTTTCATAAATCAAAGTAAGCTACTGTGAGCCCTAGTCCGGTTAGTGCCTATTATCTCAGAGCAAAATCCGTATGGGGCACTCGTATACGTGTTAGCTTGGATTTTGGATATATGAAAGTCTCAGTTCCTGACACTAGTAATTAGCCAATAGGTGCACACTATTAGTATTGAACCTAAACCGTTCTCCACAGAGGCCATTAAACCACATCTGGGGAGTTTGCAAAACCAATAAACAACTCAGACTTATTGTATCTTTCTTTGAACTATTTTTCACTCCCTTTAGTACCTTGTAGCTAACAAAGGGGGTCCTCATTAAGAGTTGTTGCTATGTTTAGATTAGCAGCAATATGTAAAGACTTCACTGAAACGCACATTAGTCTCTACTTAACACCCTTAGGGTTTAAACTCAACAAGAAAATAAAAATGGGCATATTATAATAGACTGGGTGTTTCTTTTACAATAGAAAGCTCCCATTTAATGTACTTTGCATTAACCTCACTTTTTAGAGTCATTAAATCATTGTTTTTCTGAAAACACTGGGAAGAGGAAATGTATCTTGTTAGTAAAAGGCAGCGCTGCCTTGTTAACCTACCGTTTCTCCTTCAATGACCTCTTGTTAGCAGAGACCGTGGGCACAAAAAAAGTCTGGCTGACTGATTCTCCGTTTGACATACATATTGTGCAAGTTGAAATGAATGATCCAAGCCGCCAAAACACCAGAAGCCTACCAAGTATTGTTTATACCGCCGCACTGTCAGTGGAGCTGCAGGAACAGATGGATTCGTAATTGAGGCTTTCTGTCTCTGTCCTGCCTTCCTGTCACTTTATTCTTGGATCAATGATGTTCTCTAAACTTTTTTAACCAATATTTTAGGAGTTTGTTTGACAGTAATGATGGCGAGAAAGGCAGAAAACAGGGGCAAAACCGAGCAGGACAATGACACTGCAGATGGTCAGATCAAGTTTAGAAATGACATGATGCATCTGTCAGTGTAATTACTAGTAGAGTTGGTTAATTGAGTGAGTAAAAAAGTTTTTTGCCATCTTTATAACGATATGCTCTTTTGAGAGGAATATATCTGCTTAGCTGGGTTTTATGTTCTACAAATCATGATAAAAAAACATATGAAGTGGGGCTCCTATTCTGCATTTTAGTAAAAAGTGACTTGACGGCTTGTCAGACATCTGGACCTTTATTATAGTTGTTTAAAACCTTGGTCTAAGATAGTCCAGAACAGCAGAGCTCACCATTTCTCACATTGCTATAACAAACTTTTATGTATTTTATTGGGAATAGGATCGACTAACACAAGGCAGTTCAAAACTGTTAAGGAATCCCAGTGGTATGATGCTACTACCATATTGTTTCACATTAGATGATGGTAAATTCAAGGTGATGTTCAATGTTCAGTTTTCTGCTGCACATCAATTTTTGTATGCAGGATAAAAGGGTTTTGATAATGGAATGATGAAAAGGTCATGGAAACGTAAAAATCTTTTCCCATTAAATGTCTGTTTTTATACCCTTTCGGACTTGGAAATGATCAAATCTAACTCCATTCTTCACCAGTTGGAACCCTGGAAAGGCTCATATTTGCGGTTCTGCTGAATCACAAATATTTCCTACACAAAAACAACTTTCCCTGAATGCCTAAAGCCATGTTTTCCTGCTCAAGAAACATTCTCTTAGCTTATTATGGACCCTAAATATGAATTTTATCTCTGATTTGCATAACCCATCATCCCATCAGGTGACCCTTTTTTTAACACCTTTCTGCTAATGAACAGCTTATCAGTAACTTCTGACAGACAGAGCTTCAGAAGGGCTCAGATGCTATTAAAGTCAATTTGCTGTAGTGAAGAGTAATGCCAGCAGCTTAAAGCAGAGGCTGCAGGAGGGCTGCGCTTTTTATCATCTCTGACACAACGGTCCGCCCCAACCCATTTATGAATGACTTTTTTTTTTTTTTTTTTTTTTTTTTGCTGGTTGAAGCCGATTAGAAAAGTTTAGCTGATTCATCGCTGCCATGGACATCAAGCTGTTTTGTTGTGTGAGGCATTGATCGATTTCACATTCTCGCGACAAAGCTGATGGGGGAGGGGGTGTAGTGGGGGATGCGAGGGGGGATTTGTGTCAAAACTGGTGAAGTTTCTCTTGAACTGGCTGCTGAGGCAGCACCTTGCCAGATTACTCCTGATGTTATTTCATCAACTTCGGGGAAAAAAAAGTTTCGTAAAGCTGTTTTACAGCAGATATTTAGGTAATAGTGCCTTTAACTTCTCTCCAAGAGCTTTGCTTAAAAAAAAAAAATGTTGTGAAAGTAGCAGGTCATGCAGAGTTAAACAGAACAATGGCGACGAACAACACTTTAAATAACACATAGAGGATTTTTGGTGCACTTTTAGGAGCTATCTCTGCAGTCACACTTCACAATCCTCCACGATCCCTCTACAGCTTCTACAGGTATATTACATGTATCACTATACAGATAGCTGAATCCTCTCTACAGTGACGGGTTGAGTGTCCACAGCTGCTTAAGCCGCTCCCTGTCATTGAAGCGGTCTGAGGCTGCAACTGGATTCGCAGCCACTAGAGGGCGACGGCGCCTCTTCTTGGTGGCGGTGACTCCTCTCCTCCTGCTCGGGCTCATCAGACAGAAAGCTGGGGAACGTCTGTGCCCGGGGGATAAAGGTCTTCGACAGCCCCGCTCCTGTTCAGGAGGAGAAAGAAACAACTCAGCTGAAAACGCCGAAGAATATTCTTTGAAAGATTCCTATCAGAACAAATAAAAACTGAAATAAGTTGGACGCTTTAGTCCAAGTTAGCTTTACTTGTCAGTTAAACAGCTCCATTTCCCTGCGTCATTCTCCTAGGCCCGTGTCCTGCCGGCTCCCTCTGCACCTTAATTCAAATTAATTGAACCAATTTGCTCCGCAGTTCATATCGGTTAAATGCACTGAGAGGGAGTAATGGATACTCGACGGCGAAGGGCTGCTCCTGTCTAACGGCGAGAGCATTAATAATACATTAGTGCGCTGTTTGGAAGTGTGCACACGGAGGTGGGCCGAGGATAAAGCGACTGGCAAGCTGCTGATCGTGCACGAAAACAAGGAGGAAGTGGCCACTGATCAATATTTCAGGAGGTGCAAAAAATAAACAAACAAAAAAACTAAAGCAACACAACTCTATAATCAACTTTAACCTGGGGAGTTCATGCTAACAAGAAAAGTGGTCGCACTTCAAAATATTGCTCTCTTTAACTCCAGAACTGTTGCAAGTGCAAAAATGGAGCTGATGACTGAATCTGACTGGAACCTGGGCGAATCCAAAAACACAAGTCTTCACACACACCTTCTCACCCATTCAGTCACAACACAACCACAGACCTCCCTCAATGTGTTTCACTTGCGTTTCATGTGATAAATCCGGCTTTCATGTTGTGTCTGTGCATAGCTTCACAACTATGCACAGAGGGTGCATAGCTGCGAAGTGAAAGAAAGATGCTACATAGTTTTGTAGTGATAAATATGCAAATTATGTTTCGTTTTGCAGTAACACATTTTCACTGCAATCACAGCTGGAAGTATGTTGGAAGATGTTTCCATAGCAGCTTTACAGGCCTGGAAATTGATATCTTTGTCAATTTCTCGGTTTTCTTTTTGCTCTTTTTGCTCAGTGAAATGTGAACAAACAATTTTCAAGTCTTGCCACAGGTTACCGACTGGATTTAGAACTGGACTTTGACTGGACCATTCTAAGGCGTGACTGTGCTCTGGGTGTATATTCAGTTTTGTCATGAACCTCCATCCCAGTGTCTACTCTTTTGCAGCCTCTTTCTTGTTTTCTCCTGTGTAAACTCCATCCATTCTTCCCACCTAAGACAAGGACCATGCTGCATGGTTCTGCCACCACCATGTTTCACCATGTCAGTGGTGCCTTTTTGTTTACATTACAGTTTTGGTCTCATCTGACCATGCAGTGCACCTATACCACATATATGCTGCCATTGCTTGTGGCAGACTTGAAGTAGGACTTATTTAGACCTTCTCTTCTGTTCTTCTACAGATACATTGTTTTTCCAAACTGAATATCAAATGTAAATAATTATACTCATATTTTTCCCCATAACCAAACAGCCAAATACCAAATAGGCTAGAGACCTTAAATTTAGCCTCATCTCACCAGAGTACCTTCATTCATCTATTTATAAAACTGTATAATTTCCCTTCCACTTTAAACTACCGGTTATTTGTGTTGGCCTATTACATAAAATCCCAATTAAAACATTGGAAGTTTGTGGTTTGTACGTGTTTATTTGCCGGGATTGCTTCCATGACTCCGCCAACTGGGACTTGGAATATACGACATGACCCAGTCAGGCTGGTAATCAGTGTCAAGTGACAGGGTGAGTGCATGTCAGAGCAACAGGGAGAGAGAAGTCTAGTTAAAAAAAAAAAAAGAGGTGTTTGGGAGAAGGGGTGATATGCAAGGAAGGAGAAAGAGAAAGTGAGAATGAAAAACACAGAAAAAGCATTTTCATGTGCGAGCGGAGGGAACGGTTTAGTGGGAGGGGGCACAGAGGGGCTGGTGTGGGTGTGAGGATGAGAACGAAATGGGATGCTTGGCGGCAGGTGAGTCATGCATACACACCTCTGTCTGTTAGTCTTTCCTCTCCACCACTCCCTGAAACAAAAGAGAAATACCAAGTTAGAAATGCAGTTCAACCCATGCTACAGGAAGCCAAAACAGAGACGGGGGTAAAGATGGAGGAACGCTCCCCTCTTCCCTGCAAGTTATATTTAATAGATCGCTGAAACGACTGGTGTGCAACCAGGCATATCCTTTTCACATCTTTGCCAAGACAATCCCTCTCCTCAACCACGGCCAATTAAGGCTAAAGAAAAAAAAAAAAAAAAGAGAAAGCGAGAAAAAGACACGAGGCAGGGAGCCCAGAGAGGAAGGAGAGGGTGAAGCAGAGCCCATCATCCTCTCAGTCATAAACACGGCTGTCTAGGGACAGACCCCCGACGAGAGCCCTGCTTTTGGACGAGAGACAAACATGTAGACACACTTGCGAGAAAATAACAACAAAACCACAGAGAACCGCAGAGAGGGGAGGAGAGCGGGATGATGTTGGCGTCAGCATCCCTCCTCCTGCGCTCACACTATGAGAAGCAGACAGTGATTTGTCAGTGCCTTTTCATTACTGGGGAAGGTCATGTCATCCTATCTGGCCTGGGGTGGCAGCTGCTGGGCCAGAGCAGACAGGACAGGCAGCGAGAACACACACATGCACACCCCCACACACACACATTAAGAGGGAGAAACAGCAGACCTGGATACACAAGCAGCTATTCATGCATGCATGTTGACACACACCTGTCCACACCTTCCTTCCTCCAACTGTAGCTGCCCAGATGGCAGTCTAGCAACAGCCGAGACGCTCCATGTAACGCAAGCTCTAGATTACGTGAGATAGCAGCTCCTGTGCCTTATTTTGCTGGGACTTTATGTGATGGACCAACACAGATTGGGTAGTGCATGATGGCCAGGAATGTTAAATTTAGTCTCACCTGACCAGAGCACCTCCTTCCAATTGTTTGCTGCATCTCCTATATGGTTTAAGGTAAACTACGAATGGGACTTTTCTAGGTTTCTGTCCTGCAGCGCCTCCAGTCATCATGGTCTTCTAAATTGCTTCTCTGATTAATGCTCTGGTTTCTCTGCCTGCCGGGCAATCCTGTTTTGGTTGCAGCAATGCTTACACTATTTTGTCTGTCAGATGATGGATTGAACTTTGCCCCGTGTGGTGTGTAAAGTTTGGGATTTTGTTCTATAACCTAATCCTGCTTTAAACAGCTGTAGGGTTAGAAAACATGCACCCTGACTCTTGGTCTTCTTATCAAAAACTTGTTTTAGTTAACTTGAACCGATGTCTGACAATAAATCCAGAACAAGACACCTGAACTCAAATCTACCATTCGCAAATTTACTTTTAGGTGTTCATATTTTGCATTTATGTCTACACACTGTTCATGCTGCCTGCTGGAAGGCAGGGAAGTGTCATCACCCTGTTCTTCCATCATTCTGTCTTTTGATTCTTCCCACCTCTTGGTAAAATCCCTTTAGTATCACTCCCGGACGGATCAAACAGAGTACAGCGCTCCATTTCATTAGAATTGCTAATGCTCCAGCAGTAAACTTTGGAGTGCAGTAAAGCACAGAGTGAGCAGGAGGATGAAGGGACAACTTGTAAATGGGTAAACAAAAAACAGGAACGAAGAGAACGTATGGATTATAGTCCCTTTTCCCTTCCAGTATGAAAGCTGGTAATTGAACCATTTCTGACAGGCATGGTACCTTGCTTCCCCGGCTCCAAAACTTTAAAGTGCACTTATTTCTTTGTATCAGCAAACCTGGAGAAAATAGCAGTTTTTCACTGAAATGCAAACGAGTGAATCCCATTAGGAAAGCAGGGGTGGAAGACAGCAAAAAGTAGATTTATTGTATTCATGGGGAATACACTGCAAGTTTCCGGGGGAATAAAACATTTATCTGACATCTTTCTAATACGCTCGGTTCTGCTTTGTAATAGTAGTAAACAAAAGTTCTGGGAGGTATTTCTAAGACATTTTTGGCTACAGAAACAGAAAAAAAAAAAAAAAAACTGATGTAAAAACATATTAAAATGAATCAGTTCTGCTTCTTTAGTGCCTGGTTCCCCGATAACTCAAGCAAACAAACAGGTGAATCAACCTCAACAGGGCGAAAAGGAGCCGTGTTCCTTAATTATTTCTCCATACCCACAGGGTATTTGAAAGCAACCCAAGCATGACTCAGCAAAATGACTGTGCTGATTGGATATTCATCATGTGTGAGCTGAAAGAGCCAAGGAGCAAACACAGCCAGCCACAGTGGTCCAGAAAACCTGTTTTCTGACTGCCATTGAGAAATAAATGACTCTACAACAATAATGGCAAAACTAGAGAATAATGAAGCATTAAACATGCACCTTTTTTTTTTTTTTTACTAAACGTGTATATTTCTTTTAAAATGCCAAGTGATTTTGTGTTTTTTTTCCCAGAGATTTGAGTGATTGCTGATCTTTTTTTTTTTTTTTTTTTTACAGTCACAATTTGAAATGTAGTTTGAAGTGATTGGCCAATACTAAATAGCACCTATTTTGAAATGAAGCAGCATAGCAACATATGGTTTCATTTTTTTGTAGGAAAAAAAATCCAAATAGTGTACTTAAATGCAGCACTCATTATTTTTATACCCTTTACTATAAAAAAAACCCAAAACAAACAAAAAACCATATTCTCGGTCAACATTAGCAGCATTATGCTGTGAGGATGCTTTTCTTTAGCAGGGACAGGGAAGCAGGTCAGAGCTGATGGGAAGATGAATGGAAATATATACTAGTTGATTCTGCTAGAGGCTGAAAAAGACTTGAGACTTCAGCAGAGGTTCACCTGTCAACTTGACAACGACCCTGAACATACAGCCAGAGCCACATATGATTTAGATCAAACCATATTTATGTGTAACAAACGGCCCAGAGTCAATGCCCAGACTTAAATACAATCAAGAACGTCTTGTGATACTCGAACGTTGCTGCTCACACATGCCATCCATCAAATCTGACTAAACCTGAGCTACTTTGAAGTGAAGACAAAGTGTACATTTGTCTAAATGTACACTACATTTAGACAAATGTAGGGTATTTCTACACTGGTGTAGAAATACCCTTCTTCCCTTAGATGTAGCAAGATGTGGTTCTCCAACACATCAAGTTTGCATTCGTAATGTAAAGTTCATTAAGTCTGAACACTTAGGCGCGGCACTATCATTCGGGGAGAACCCATATTTTCTTGGAGAGATTGCTTAAATTCTAAATTAATTCAAGCCATTTAAGTTGATTCAAATATCGAGTCGGCTGGGACACTGCACCAAGGACTTTTCAGTGTGCAAGAGGTATGCAGAAAATAGTGTACTCAAATAGAAGATGAACACTCAAATAGAAGATGGACACCTAAGGTCATTCTATTTGTAATCCCAAACAGAATGAGCATGAAGTACAGAAGAGAAACAAACCTGTAGTCTGAGTTGTCCAAATGTGAAACTCTGTGCAAATTGAGAGCTCCGTCCTCTGGGCCGTAAGGAGAGAGGGACTATTTTATCAGTGTACAGTTCAAAAGTTAGCACTGGTCATCATGCACGGATGGATTAGAGCACATGGTGAGTAAATGTCACATTTATGTATTAATGTTGGTTAATTTAGGTTTAAGAGGAGCATACAATACACCATGCCAACAGCATTCACACTTTTTGGCACCCCTGAAACAGAACTGTTAAGACTTAAAATGAATTAAGCTTTTATCACAGTAGCACAGCATCACACTGATTATTTTCTAAAAGCCTTGCCTTTAATTTTAGATATGTTGTTTAAAATGAAGTTATTTCTATGGGAATCTTCTGCCAATAGGACAGCACATAGTCTTCTCCTATAACAGGAATTGTCAAAGGCACAAAGACCTTTGATGATTCCTCTCAGTAAAATCCCTCTGGATTGTCATGGCTCCTCCGTTTCTGCTCACCCTTCAGGTTTTCAAAAGGATTTAAGTTTGGGGACTACGATGGCCAGGAAAGTGGTGTCTACTGTCTTCATCTGGATTATCATCCTGCTGAAAGACCTAATGACAACCCCTTTTTATCTTTCTTGTCATACCTAATTTAGGAAATTAGATATGATATTTTACCAATTCTCAGTCATTTTTTTGTTTGTTTTCTTTTTTGGTAAGATAAACACACCTTAATTTAATGGCACGTCTTTTCCATTTAGAGGGGTGGCTAAGGGAATATGATCTCTAAAAGTTATTATATAGTCTCTGATTAACTTAAATATTCTTTACACATCGTTATAAGAGGTAACACTACGTGCCCAGGACACTGAAGCCACCGTTCTAAGGAAAACAGAAAATAGAGTATTAAAATTATGTCAGTCACCAAATTTTTTATATTTATTTAGGAGCGTCAGAGTAAAAGACGCTGGCTAGACTGTAGGATAATAACCTCTATGCGTGGAAGCAAAGGCTACAAACCACTGTGCTATAGGTTCATCTTGTACGTCCACATACAGAAACAGGATGTAAATTTCCTCCCTGTTGTCCATGAGGAATCGATGCAGCAATTCTGTGGTTCATGGAAACAGAAGGACTTGTTTCCATGATAAAGGAGTTCTGTGTCTTCCTGTGCCTTTTTACAGTCGAAACACATGTCACAGCTCGAATTAAACTCTCAGCATCCCCCAACCCCCAAGAATCACCTTCTAGACCTCCTTGTTCGACAGGACCTCAAACACACTGATGCGTTCAATTTATTCATGGGAAATGAGGGGACGCGACAACAGTGCTGCATCCGTATGAGCAGAAGACTGCGGAAAGGTTGCTGCGAACCGGACAGATACACGAGGAAAGTGTGGGAGGACTGAGGTGCCAAGGTGATGGATCACCGAGAAGCTCGTCTACTCGCCGTAGTTTACAGAGCAAGAGTTTGGCAGCAGACTTTGCAAAGAGCGAGCCAGCGAAGAATTAACCCCGAGGTGAGCGTTTTTTACCGTTTGGTTTTTTTGCGATGCACAAACATGTTGATGTTTGGAACCGAGAGCTCACAGCTTGCTTTCAAGCTTATCAGGACACAATTAAATGATAATGAGAGGGGAAAATAACAGTCTTCACTTTTTAAAAGAAAATGATGATGTCAGAGCGACTTTCATCTTTTTTTTTTCTTTCTTTTTTTTTTTTTTTGCTCTATCAGTGAAAACCAAAAGGCCCATAATCCTCAGATAAGTCTTCTAATCAACTAATACCATGGACGGAGGATAATCGCATCAGCTCACTAATCACTTTCCTGCCGCTGGTCTCATATAACGTGCAAATACTCACACATTTACACTTCCTTAAGTACATGTGCAAAAAACGAGCACGGAAAGGACACATGATGCCATCCTCGGATGCTATAGAATAACTGCTGCATTATTAATGTATTTGTGGACAGTTGAATGCTTTTTTTTTTTGTAGCATCTACTCACTTGATAGTCATAGGCAACTTCAAACCTTGAGAGAAATACAGGTAAACATAGGAAAAGGTGTTCTTGTTACTGATGGCTTATTTCTGCTCCAACAAGCAGCCCACATTATCAATATACCTTCACCGTGCTTCCTTACTCAGTAGATGTTGTAAGTCCTTTTTTAAAAAAAAGAAATGGATTTGACATATCCAACAAAAGGTTTTCAAATGAAGTTACAAAAATGCTTTGCTTTTGTCTGTGTAGGCCCGCCGGATAATTCTGCACGGCAGATTTACAAACATGATGGCTTCACAGAGGCGATTTGATCCTTCTGGTAACCCGCGTCTCCCACCGCAACTTTCTCCATTGTAGCTTTAAAATGATCAACAAGCAAAAGCAGATTGTTTTCATGGGTCAAGGTTTGGCGTAGCACAATATAGGATATAGATCTAGGAAAATGTCAAATCCTGGGTCTCTTTTCACTTCTTTTAAACAGAAACTAACCTTCACAAAAACTAGAAGAGAATAACAAACATCCCTTGGTCGTGAGTAAGCTCTGCAAGAATGTAACTGTTTCCTGGCAAATTAATTTAAATCCAATAAACATTTCAGAAATGCCCACCCAGTTTGAACTAAACACTGCCCTATAGGCCACTCAGAAGTTTCATTTTTAATTTTCTTGTCATGTAAAAAAGGATTATGTTTCAATTAATACAACCCCAACTTCAAGGTAATCAAGTAGCTATAATGAATTGAATAACCTCTCCTGAAACAAACAAGCATTAAAATGTTTATGCTTACCTCTTGTAACAATGTTTAAACACTAATTGGCCTTTGTTATAAAACCAGTTGGTTTCATTTAGTGTTTCTGATTAAACTCCTGATAATAATGGCATTGCATAAATGCACCAATGGCCTGCCAGCACACAATGCAGCAAACATGATTTGAGTTCCCACGTGTGGCACTTCAGGACGCATCGGTAAATAGTATCAATGGCGACAACCAGTTCTAGAAAGCTTCAAACCAGTGGGAGGAGCAGCAATCAAAAAGTAGTATCAAAAGATGTTATATTTCTTAAGTAAGATAACTACTTCTTTGTAATATTAGGTGCCCTTTTCTGTTCATTGTTTTGTGTTTCTAGTCTGAATATATTTAATTAGATTATCATAAAAAGCTAATTAATTCCAGCATTTAATTCAAAGAGTGAAACTCAAAGAGTCATTACGCTGGAGTGATGTATTTCATGTTTTTAGTTCCGTCAATTATGGTGATTATAGCTTACAGCTAATCAAAACCCAAATTCAATTCTATTTCTTAGAAACGTAGGATATTACATAAAGAATTTTAATGAGAAATGTAATGTCATGACCTTGTTACTGCCTACACCAGTGGTTAAAAAACATTTCAGTAAGTAAATTAAATAGGGACATAATGACAACACAAACAGCATCGAAAACAATATATTGTTTTTTTTTTTTCTCTTTTGTTTTTTTAGTTTGATTTCTTAAGAGGCTCTCAAGACCCACAACTGGCTGATGTATGTCAGTGTTGGAAACCATTGGCCTGAATTATCATGGAGTGGATTTGATGGCTGTCAGTTGACGTTTACCGACGCCTCCACCAAAAAGGTTAAGCATCAAAAGGTGCAAAGACAGTAATAAGAGTGCTATTTGAAGCACATTAAGTGAAAGTTGAGAAAAAGGAAACAGTTTTGGTGAAAATGGTGCACAAGCAACTGGAATAAGATGAGCGAAATGTGAAGCAAACCCATGCAAATTTCTGGCATGGACTGTGGGTACAACAAAATGAACACTAAGTATGTATTCATATACATGGATATATTTTTCAACAGGCCATAATTGCTATATTTGAATCCTACTTTTATTTTTCTAATGTAATCTTGTTGATAAACTGAATTTTGGGTTTTCATTAGCAAAGAAATAAATCCCTTTAATACATTCCTGTCATAACCTACATAAAAATTAAAATAGTTTTGTCAAAATACATTAACTTTTTATTACCTTCTTTATGTATTGAGTGCACTCACTGCACAGCGCAGCTAAAGGTCAGTCATTGTAAAAATCCTCATTAGCCATGTTTGTAATGATTTCCATCTCAGTGTAGTTCCAGGTAAAGTCGAAGAGCTTCGCAGTGACTTTGACAATTAGTAAATTCTGCCGTGTACCTTGGTAACTGTAGAGATCCCCCACACTGGCTTGGCGCGTGATGTGCTGCCAGTAGGCGCTGCGTGGCAGGGAGATGGACTTGGTTAGAGTCTCTCTGGAGTGAAACTGAAACAGACAGAGTCAGACAGCAGTGCATCTCACTTTTCTGTCACATTTGGGAGAAAGCTGATCTGCATTTGTCAGCACATGAAAAGGTGTGAATAGTAGCACATATTGAAGGCTGAGTGGCATATCTCCAGGCTGAGAAAGTGTTTGATGGATAAGACAGGGATTCATTTGGGATTTTTTTTTTTCTCTGGCATGTTGTGGATTTGATTTTGTCTTTCCAACTTCCAAATCCTGATCCACAGTGCCTTGCAAAAGTGTCCGGATCCCTCAACTTTCTGCAGATTTTCTAATGCAACGAACTTCAATGTGCATGTAACAAACCAACAGATAGAGGGTGCAACTGGGATGATGATTTTATTTTATATTTTGCAAACATAAATCTGAAAAGTGTGGGATTCATTTGTATCCAGTCAAAGAGCTGCAAGTCTTCAGGGTATGTGCCTGCTGGCTTTGAACATCAAGACACTGATTTTATTTTATTTTTTTAGCCCATTTTCTCTGCAAAATTCTTGAAGCTCAAATTTGTAGAGCGCACAACAAATAGAAATAGGACTCCCGTTGTCGGTTTCTCCCATCTGAGCTGAAGATCTCTGGAGCACCTCCAGAGTTACCATGGATCACTTGGTTGCTTTTCTGTTGCGACTTTTGAGGGAATGTGCATCCACTAAATTATGACTACAAATGAAAATCAAATTTTTCATTTATTTTGAATTTTTCTTCCACCTCCCAATTGTGTACTATGTATTATGCACCTACTTAGTTTAAAATCCCAATAAAATACATTGAAGTTTGTGTGTTTGCAGTATGAGCAAATGCGGAAAAGCAGGTAAGGACACTTTTGCAAGGTGCTATACATTCCAGAAAGAAACTTTGAAGGTGTAAAATGTACCGATGCTAAAAAAAATTGCAACGTATGCACAGTTCTT
Source organism: Girardinus metallicus (assembly GCA_903067095.1). Taxonomy (NCBI): domain Eukaryota; kingdom Metazoa; phylum Chordata; class Actinopteri; order Cyprinodontiformes; family Poeciliidae; genus Girardinus; species Girardinus metallicus. Next base: position 44,148 of record CAEGAE010014943.1, on the reverse strand, counting down.
ATCGCTGACAGCGGCTGCTTTTGGAAATGTTCCCTAAATTGCAGGGTCCAGGAGAATGGCCATATGGTCAAGGCTCATCAGACACAGGGCATGGCGATGTAAACAAAGAATGCAGATGACAGTGAAAAGGACGGAAGGAAGGAAGCGATAAATGATTGTTGTGAGGGAAAGAGGGAGAGAAGGCCAAGACACCTGGGTGTCTGAGAGCTCCTGGTCCAACACACAATTCAGACCAAAATCAAGACTTCTTAACTTCATGTGTCTACAAAAAACAAAATTCTGATCATCCAAGCAGAGAGTGAAGCCATTTTGCAACTTTTATACACACCTCTCTGTGTTTCTTTGAGACTGACGTGAAGAATGCGATGTAAGGAATAAATAAGTGACTCTAAAATGGCCTTGCTCTGAAATATAACCACAGTAATACCATGTGCAGCAGCTGATAAGAGATAAACAAACCCAAAACACACAAGCGTACCTGGGAGCTCTTTTCCATCTCCTCTATCATCCTCTCATGCTGCTGGGCGATGGCCAGCGTGGCCGAGTGGACCCGCTGGTAGATCATCTCGCCCTCCCGGGTCTGGAACGTAAACAAACCCTCTCCTGTGTCACACATCCTGTGCCAAGAACACACACACACACACGCACACACACACACACACACACACAGAGTCACTTTGATCGCACTCACTCTCAGATTGCTCATTTACAAATATGCATGGTTGAATGTTTAGGCTGCAGTGAGGACTGTGAATGCAAGTAGACCCCTCTCTTCTCCCCCCCGAAGGCAAAAAACACACACAGATTGAGACAGTTTCAGAGAAAAGCCCGTCACATCATCATCATCATCATCATCATCGCCTGAAGGCCTCAGCAGCATATATCCCAGGATGTTTGTGGTTTTCAAAGCTTCTTTGTGAAAAGTTGTCATTGTGTTTCCATAACCGTGTTGTTTTTTGTTGGGTTTTTTTTCTCCCTCTTGCTGCTGGCATTTCAATTACACAAGCCAGCGGAAGCACACACACACGCACACGCACACACACCTTCCGGACTCAAACGTGAACCAGGTGGAGTCCCGGCCGTATCTGCGCAGGGAGCTGAGGGGCCACATGACAAGCTTGAGGCGGGCATTGTGAATATCCCACAGGTAGATGTTTTCGTGGGTGATCTGCATGGTGCACTCCCCGTAGATGTCCAGGTTCGGCGTGGGCATGAGGTACACATTGAAGCGCTCTGAAATAAACAAAGTAGAAAATCCATGTTTTGAACGCCATAGTTAAAGTTCAATCAGAGAAACCACTTTACAACAAATAGAAACTTGTATCGGCCCACTAAACTGTGATCAGAGCATCTCTGGTCTTTTTAGCTACAACTGAATATCTGGAAGCTACTAAATGTATTTATATGGACTAAAATCTCTGAGACACAAACAAGAATGTGGTAAAATTTTCTAATATTTTTAGATATATTTAGTTAACTCCTTCTCTGGATATAGTACTCTGAGCAAATAGCCTTTTTTAGAGTCTCTATACTCCAGTTAACAATAAGTTGATTATTAAATTAGTTGACGAGTATTTCAATAATCAGTTCATCATGATTACTCAGATTAATTGTTTCAGCCCTAAATCAGGCTAAACGTTTCCTGCTTGAGATCAGTCAGGATTACCAAAATATTCTCTGTTTAATAAATAAAAAAAAAAACCCTTAGAGAAGCATCAGAGAGATTGTTTTATTATTTTTTTTAATTTTGAAGTTGGCATACACTAAGTTTACTACTATGCCTTCTTTAAGCAATTTGTGAAGCCTCCCAGGTGAAGTTTCCAGATACCTGAAGGTGACACGTCCACCTGTTCGCACAATTATACACAAACAAAAACACCATGTCAATGTCCAGATGTGCTCTGTGTCTCAAAGCTGAATGTGTTTTGAATCAACCCCAGAACAAAAAAGAAGAAAAAAAATAAAAACCTTGTGGAGATGCTGGCTGAAGCTGGCAGAAGAGTGCCATTACCCACAGAGAAAAGAGTCCTGTACCAACATGGTGTGAAAGGCTATTCAGCGAGAAGGAAGCCATTACTCCAAATATGAAAACCCAGATTAAATTTTTCAAATGCACTCGGGCATAAAAATGAAGACGTTCATTTTTGAAAAAATGTCCTGTGGTTTGTTGGAACTAACAGTGAAGTGTTTGGCTGTGTTGAACATCACTACATTTGGAGGAAAAAGGAGGAAAGGCCGCCATCTCGAGAACACCATCTGAACTATGAAGCATGAAGCATGAGTGTGGGGACCTCAGGTTGTGTGGGTATGAACTTCAGAAAAAAAAATAGATCACTGAATGGGTAAATGACATGATGTGGAAATATTGAAGCAACATCTTAAATTATCAACCACGAAGTTGAAGCATGGGTAGCAGTGGATCTTCCAAATGGACAATGAGCCCAAGCATACTGCCAATTGTTTACAAAGTGGGCCAAGAACAATGAAGTCAGTGTTTTGGATATCATGAAGTCTCGATCTCAATATCAGAGTAAACTTTTGAAAATGTGTGTGGGAGCCCACACTGTTGCACCAGTCCAGGTGAGAAGGAATGGGTCAAACTCCAGCAAACTATTATGAGAAACTGATGGGAGGATACCAAATCATCTGACCCTAGTCACACAGTTGAAGCGGCAATTCTACCAAACACTAAAAAACTGTTTTTACAAAATATGTAAATATAGAGCTTCAACTGCAAATTTATCAACTTGCTCTGGCATGTCGCCCAGGTGTTTTTGCTGAAGTGATTTCATTCCCTTCCTATTGCATAATTATATAGTCTGAGCTGCATAACAGTTACTAATGATGGGTTTCAGTTATTAAAATTGCTTGTTTTTTCCAATGCAAGCCTCTTTAAATACACACTTTCCTATGATGGAGGAGCTTGTAGAAGCTGACCTAAAAACAAAGTTTTGAATTAATTGCCTAAATAAATAATTTTGAGCCACCTTTCAGAGGAGAATGTCTCCTCCAGGTTGTGAGAAAGGGCTAATGTGTGAGGAAGAAATTCCTCAACTGGGTTCGTTGCTTTTCTTCATCGCGAAATTGTAGCTTTGTTACATCACAATGACACAGCAAGAACTGCAAACTGAAAAAAACACTATCAGAGAACAGAAGAAAGGAATATGGGAAATGAGGGAGGAAGAAATTACAGAAGTAAGAAAGGCAAAACACAAGGAAGGATAGAACGAAGGACGAGCAAACGAAGGAGATGAAAGAGGTAGGTCAAAAGGAAAGAAGGGAAGAAAAGACAGAAAGGAGCAAAGACATAATGAAGGAAAAAAGTGAGGGCTCAAGAAAAAGGAAGGGGAAAGAAAAGTAACAAAGGAGACAAGGAAAGAAGAGATGGGAATGAAGGAAGGAAAGCAGGAGGAAACAAATGATCAGTTAAACAAGGTGACGGGGAACGAGGTCTGGACATAAAAACATTTTTTCATTCCTATTCAGTCCAAGAGAATACTGAAATCAAAATGTAGACTCTTCCAGAATATAGTTTTATTGGTCAATTAATTTTCTATCCAGAAAGCAGAAACATAGAGCCCTACTTACATTCACTGACCCTGGGGTTTGGAAAAATAAACTCTGCCCCCTGCTGTTCAGGAGGCATCGAAAGTTTAAATGACAAGCTGGAATTTTTGCGTTCACTCAAAGCAGCAGCAGAAATGTGCTGGTTCAGGGTGCTTCAATCTCGCACTGCTTGAACGCTTTATTTGAACAAACCAAAGAGGGGTTGTGTCAAAACCTTGCACTCTGATATCTCACATAAAAGAGGCCAAGTATAGTTGAGGAGCACAATTTCGCTTCATAGCTGCAGGGAAATGAAATCCATCAAAATGAAAGCAAGTTTTTTTTCTTCTTTTTTTTTTCAATTACTCGCTCTTTTAAAACTCTAAACTGCTCCGTTTGGACTGTTGCCTTTTCAATTTCCTTCACAACTTTACAAATTATACACAGTGAATGAACTTCTCTGCGATTCGCCTCCCCTTCTTATTATTTTTTTTTTTTATTCCCATTTCCTAACAGTGGAATATTTGTAGAGGCACATTTATTTCGCACGGCTTTAGGAGCCATAATCTCATCCATCTCTATGACAAGCTTCATTACGAGGGAAGCCAGTAATGCACAGCACTTCTCATTAGGCCTGGAACAGAGCCCCTGCCAGAGCCTGTGACCTGTACTTCCACACACTCACACACGCACCCACACAGGCGCATATACACACGCAGGTTTTCTTTAACATCCCACATCAAAACAAACCTCTGAAGCCCAAAGCTGAAGGATAGTGAGCTCATATGACAAAACTCTCTAACAGGGGACTTGAAATCAAATATTGACAAAAATGGCCCTTATTAGCAGAGCCTAATTGGACTTTGTCCGCTTCACTCCCGTAACCCTCTGAAGTCTCAGCTGCTTTAACGCAAACAGGCCCCATACGCAACAGATAAGTGCTTGGAGGAGGGCTGATTGAGAGGGATTGACCCCAAATAGCTGCGTGTGTTAGCTGGGACTAATTGGGCACTCACCGTTCTGCTCCCGCTGCACTCCTGCTGCTAACAGGTCCGGCTCTCCAAGGCTGATGTCGTTGAGACGGGTACCCAGGCACTCCACGCACAGCAGCTTGCACCATTCCTCGGCATCCAGCTCTGCACACAGCAGTAAAGAGTTAGTGCAGTTGTATGCCAGGCTGTATATATGCTTTTTTTTTTTTTAAATGCAGTAAGATTATAACAATGTGTGGCTCCAACGTAGGGTGCTTCCATACAAACATGAATTTTTGAGTGAGTATTCATAATAAAGTTATGCATGAAAAAAAAGCCGTTACAACCACCATTCACTGGTGGATAAATGTGAAAATAAAACTGCGTTTATGCAAAATTTGAAGCCAATCATTAAAGAAATGGTTACAATATTCCAATCTCAAAGTCTGTGTCTGATATTTCAGCGGCTTTTTTTCTATTGAGTGAGGAAAAACTGATAATGGTTTTAATTTGTAATCAGCCAAATATCTGAGGAGAAGCCAAGAGGCTCACAGTCACTCTGGAGGAGCTGCAGAGATCTACAGCTCAGGCAGAAGATTCTGATGACAGAACTAGTCATTGTGCAGCTACTGTACGTAACCTTTTAATCTGTGTACAAAAACATATACAATTCATAACTCTAATACCTTGCATAATTTTGAACACATGTGTTGAAATGGTCCAGTCAAAGTGCAGGCCTATATCCATTTGAGAATCTGTGGCAATGACAATGTTTTGCAGATGTGCAAAGTTGGGTGTTATACAAAAAACTTGTAGCTATAATTACAGCAAAAAATGCTTCTACGAAATATTCACGGGGTTGAACTACAAACAGTTTCTATGTCATAATTATGTGCTACTTTGTGTTGGCCTAACATATGAAATCCTAATAAGTTTTGGATTAAAAAAATGAAAAACAAAATGTGGGAAAGTCTAAAAGCAACTGGAACTGTGGCACTGTACCCGTTATTGACCCGTTTTTATTTCTGACAATCAATACAGATCAAAAGCTTACGGAACGGGTGCGAGAGGCATTCAATCGCTGGAGAGCATTTGGCGTAAATGGTGGCGTTATGCAACAGCCTGTTTGTTAGATCAACTGGAAAATGCAGATTGGACAGAGGGGTTAAGGAAAGGTCGGCTGCTATCCGAAGCACTTTATTCACACACAGGAGGAAGCAGAAACACGGCAGCTCCGGCAATTCAGCTCTTTCCTCGTGCTTTCATTAACTCCCCTTGCTGTGGCCTTTAAGTGTTTCTAAACTCCCACACTTTTTTTTAAGGCCACTGAGTGAAAAATCAGCCAAAGAAACACTTCATCAGCACAGCGGCGTCCAGGCTACGCTACGTGTAGCGCATCAGGAGACGCAGCAGAAAGACGTCTTCCGCGTGTGCATGTGTAGGTGAGTGAAGGAGGAAAAATGGCGCGGCCTTTTGTTTTAATGAGTGTTTACAAACACACTGCAAGCCAGAGTCAGGTATGCAGGAATCAAATCAGGAGATGCTTTACTTTTTTCGGCAGCAGAGCAGGAGTCATTATACAGACGGATACAATATGTATATCTGCTCGCATTCATATCTGTCAGAGGCAACTCCTCGGTGGAATTTAAGGAGCTGACATTCTCAATGGTAGTCATAACTCAAGGTCACACTCATCTTTCTTTATGTGCATATTTGACAGTTGCACCCAGAGCTGTCAAAAATGCGCGATTATTTTATTTTCTCACTTGTTTCGTTCCGTGCCTCATTGACAGCACGCTGCTTGGGAGGATGCAACAAAGGTTTTGTGTTTTAAAAGTATCATAATAGGGGAGATTTATAACTGCTAAACACTCTTTTTTTCCCTAAATAAAACATGCAACAAAAACGTTTTATTCATGCATATTTGTCTTTAAATAACAGCACAGTGCTTGTTAATATTTTTGCATTAACACACCGTTAGATATTGCAAGGCAGCAGGCCAAATTAGGCTATGAAGTGAGTTCTTATGCAACACAAGTTTACCATTTTCGAAGTTAGTCAATTTCAGTTTTAGTTTGAAAAGTAAGTCTTTTCTATGGAGACATGCTTTTCACAGACAGACGTGTAGAGCTCTTAATCAAAGTTTTTACAATTACTATTGCAAACCACACTAAATGCTACATTATAGCAGTTACGTTTTAGATGAATTTGCATTAACCAGCTCTCATTCAGTGAGTGATGCAAACCGAGTGCGATCTCGTATCAACAAATAAGTTTTACAAAAGAAATTAGTGCATAATAACCAAAAGAGATTTTTCAAAACTTAAAAAAATGTTAATGTACAAGTTTACAAAAGAGGTGCTAAGGAGTTGGGACTTTAACCCACTGTATGCCTATTGTACCTACAAGTAGGCATACAGTGTTTTCTCTAGTTATTCAACTTTTGTCTCACTTCAGAACCACCTGGAGCACAAATAGCTTAAATTCAACACAGCTATTGCTACTTGTTTAACCACCAAATAACACTCCAATGGCAGTGTGTGTTCTAGTTTGAGAGTTTGTCAATACTCAACAGTGTGAAAAATATCTGTATCTATATTTGGTTGGACGTCAGTTCTGTGATTTCACTACTACAGTTCAACTATGGCTTTTAAAGGCTGAAAGGAGCATTTTGTAACATTTGAAAATTAACATGAGTACTATTTTGAAATAAACTGTCATAATGAGAAATCAGGAAGCTAATATATTTTTTGTGAGAAGGCAAAACAAAAATAAACTGTTCTGATTTGGATGGGGAAAAAGATCAAACCACATTCATGAATTAGATTCATGTCCCTGTAAAGCCAGGGAACCCAACTCCACAAATCAGCTTAGCATGAAATAGCACAATAAAATACATAGATTCATTTTCTTTGCTCAGCTTTAGGCTTAAATAAAGCTATTTCAACTTGCTTGGGAAGGTCTGGAGCTTCTTTAGCTTTCCACCCACGCATTAGATGCAATCTATATTGTTACAGTGCAAAACAGAGTTGAAAAACACCACAAATTATGCCCAATATTGGTTTTCATACCTGCACAATGAAAATCAATATTTCAGAACCCATCTCCCAACCTCTTAATATGGCGGCAAATGAGCATCACTTGGCTAAACTCAGATCCACCATAGCCTCCATCACTTCTGTTTCTCTTTTTTGTTTTGACCCGACATGCTTCATTCTTCTACTACACTTGTTTTTTAGTTGTTTTTTTTCCAAAGCACATTATAATAGCATAACACATCTTCAGGAGCAAAACAAAATACCTTTCTCCCCTTATTTCCTCCTTCTGTGGTTGAAAGCAACTAATTCGATTTTTGCACGAAGAAAAGGACACTCACCTGATTCGCAGGCAAATGTCTTGGAAGTGTCATCGCAGAAGATGATGGCGACGGCGTGCTTCTTTGTCTCCCGTGGCATCCGCGTGATGTTCTTGATGTTATGGAGCTCAGTGATCTACAGAAGTCAGGGAGAGCAGCAGAAGCACATGAATGAACACTGCAGCAATAACGGCGCGGCTTAATTGGTATCCTCCACAGCTTTTGCTGAAAGTGCAGCGGGGACTTAATGATGATGATGTAGAGCTGTAAACTTAAACAGAGGAGGTGATCCTAAAGAACAAATCACACCGAGCAATTTTATGAGGCTGAAAAATCTCATTTAAACAGGAAGAAATCACACACGCCAGCTAGCTGCTCTACTCCTGTATGTTTAATATGCAGCTGCAGAGGCTTGCTGCATAAAAGGCATCCTCATTGTTGTGTGTCTCCTTGAAAATACTCTTCCAGTTAATACAGAGGAAACCAATCATAAGAATCTAAAATCACTTTACCAGGTGGCTCATAGTGAATGAAAAAAGGAGGAGATAACTTTTTTATTGAATATCACCGGCATTGACTGGACATTTCATTCAACAGCCTTCCTGCTACTCGCCGTCTCCAGCAGATAAGGCCCGTTACATTAATGTAGTCTATTGTGTTCTAACTATAGGCCTCTTGCCAAACTGTTACAAATGAATTAACTGGGCTCATTGCCCATACAGTAAAGCTTGACTGCTAAAGGTTAAAGACCCTATTGCACACACACCGTATTTGGACTACACATTTCTTTGTTCGATAGGGTGACATGTAATGAATTTCTCTCTACAGTTAGGTACCCAGTGCTCAACGTTCAGCCCCAGCTGAGGGATTTCCACAAGCCTCAGGGTTTTTTTTTTTTTCCCCAAACTCAAGCTACAATTTTGTGTGCTTTGTCCTGTCCACACGTACTCAGATTATACAGTACAATTCCAACTAGAGATACGTTTTTCAGCTTTTCAAGATCCATTTGAACTGTTATTTTTCGGGGTTAACTATTGATACAACAGTTCCAACGAATTTCAAAAGCAAGAGTTTGAATTTTCTCTAATCCACAAACAAGCTTTATTCGTTCCAGAAACAGTGTATGTTTGGGATCAATGTCCTGTTGCCACTCTTTGCTGGATTCTGGTTTCAGTTGTATTGTAGCCAAAAAACACATCATTGTCTTGTCTGAACCGAAATCATTTCTTCAGAAGGCATTTGTCCATATAAGGAGCAGAAAATTGCTTTTGACCTTAAAGGTATTAATTTTGGAGCGGTGGCTTCTTTCCTGATTACTTCGGTTGACAAGGCAAAACTTGCATTAGGACAGTGAGACTAAGGCTGTAGCAGTTTGTAGTAAAAGGTAGGATTTGGGCTTTGGTGGTTCCTGGGTTATTCCTGAACATCTGAGCCAACTTATTTTCATAAAAATAAATAAAGGTGACAGTTTGACTGAAACATACAGTTATGTGTTTCGGGGAATTGCTAAGTAGGCAAGGTATTGTATCGATATCACCTCGAGCTCTAAAACCGTGTCAAACCTTTTTATAACCTACCTCATTTCGTATTATGATAAGAAAATGTAGTCAAGTGTTTTTTGCATTTGACTTATTTCCTTTATTTAATAATTTAACTTCTTTTTTTTCATTATTTTATTTCCCACATTCAATTTCTTTTTGTTTTCAAGGGAATCAATTTTGTGCACAACATTGTTTTTGACATTTAATGACTATGTAGTTCAGACGTTTTGCATAACGCTCTTATTCCTGCCACATAGCAAGCCTTGGCAAGAGTAACACTGCTTGAGTTTTCAAGCTCTAAACAATCATTTACAGTAACTTTCAAATTAACAATACTCAGAAAAAATATTTTGAAATGCTTTTTACTGATGATTAATGCACAATTATCAAACTCCGCAGTCATGATTAAAATCACAGCTAGAATGACTCAGTTCGCATGCTGTCTCCATGCCTGCTTGACTTCTCCAGCTTTCCTCTGCAGTCCAATAGCTTCCATGTCAGGTGAATTGGCACTTCTAAACTGACCTTAAGAGTGAGTTTCAGAATGTGTCTCCTGTGACTGTGTTGGCCCTGTGATGGACCAGTGACCTGTCCAGGGTTACTATGTCTCTTGGATAACCTACAGAATGATTAATGTTGTGCAGCAGCATCCTACTGCGTGTTTTTGGGCTGTGGGATTTCAATGTCAGATGTGTGGAGAAGAGAAAAAAAAAAAAAACAGGGCTACATTCTGGAATCTCAAAGCACCTGTTTATTTCCAAAAGCTTTGGGGGGGAGGGGGAAACATAAAACAACCACTTTTACTGGTCTGTTTTTAAGATGCATCAAATTCATTTGAAGTTTTCCGTCAGGTTGAGCAATGAACATTTAAATGCTACTGATGACAAAGGAGAGAAAAACTTGGTATATCTTGCAATGAACCTGGTAACTGAAGAAAGTAGATAGAAATTTTACAAAACATTTATACACACGCAGCAGCAAAGGAACATTTGTATTTCTTCACAATCAGAAGTCCCGGCAAACACTTTGGTAGATATGTGTATGGTTTCAGTTGTTTGAAAATAAGTAATTTTCTTACTTAAATCTCATCTATGATGTGGCATATGTTGGAGATCAGTTCTCAGACCAATGTCATTTGCATTTTATGTGTTCCATTCAGGTGAGTTATTAAAAAGCACCTGTAAATTATGAACAACAGATTAAAAATGAAACAATAAATTATGTCCTTAAAGATGCCTTTTCTGAGTTAAGAATAATTGCAAGTTTAAGACGCCTAAAAAACAGTGACCTAAATAAAAAGCATCATGCTTGCCTTCATCTCAACCTACCTAGACTACTGCAGAAGCCTTTATGCTGACGTTGGACAGTTACAGATTGATCAGCTTCAATTGGTCCAAAACGCTGCAGTACAACGTAACTAGCACACAGTAACAAGACCATTACTTCTATACCAGCTTGTTTTGCAATGACTGTCTGTGCATTTTAGACTTCATTTTAGGATTGAATTGTTCATTTTATTTTTACCTTTAAATTAGGTAGTTACATCAGGCATCCTTTAACTCTACTTATTCCAATTAGACCACTGAAGTCTGTAGAATAATTGGTTGTTGTTTCCACGTCCAGGTCGAAGCATAAAGAAAACTAGCCATTCGTTTCTACACTATTGAATAAGATAAGTTCCCCTTTCCACAAGAACCTCTCTTACATTTAAATCCAAACAGGATTTTTAAATCCTGTTTGAAAAAAATCATTTTGCTCAACAACTTATAGAGCTCAGGAAAAAACTAAGAGACTTGTGATTTTACTTTTTATGCCTATATGTTTGAGTAACATGCACATTGTTCTTTTATTCTATGACAACATGTGTCTGAAATTTCACGCAAAAATTTAGTATTTGTTTGCAGAAAATAAGAAATGGTCAAAAATCACAAAAAAGATGCAGTGCTTCCAGATGTCAAATAATGCAAAAAAAAAAACAAAATACGTCCAACAATACTAATGTTTTAACTCAGGAAGAGTTCAGAAATCAATATTTGGTGGAATAACCATGAAGTTTTCAATGGGGTTCAGCGCAGTGGTCTCTTCATTTTTTCCCCAGAACTGTATGTAGGACCTAAGCTTGTTAATACATGACTAAATCTGTTCATGTCTTATTGCATTATTCTAAATGGCACAAATATGCAAACAATCTATCCACTTGTGCTCCAATGCGCTTGACATTTTCGCAATAGCTGACTCAAATCAGAGCTCAAGAGGCCTCAAAAACAACACCACAGGAAGCTAAAAATATACCCAAAAATATGCAGGATCTTTCTTAAAGCATGGACCAGTGATCTGCAGAGAGAGAATGTTGCAGAAGGAAGGAGAGAGGGAAGGAAAAAAAAAGAAAAAAATGTGAATGGGAAAAGAAAATCTAATCCCCTTTGTGTTGATTGTGTAAATCAGCCACCAGTGCAGCCTATTTCCCACCCACAGCACTGCAGTGTTGAATGAAGCCCTGAGACGGGACCTTTTCTAGATCTCGGTGGCAATGCATTACCAGGTTCAGCGGTGCATGCGCGTGCCCATCGCTCACTACAGCATGGATGTATGCAACGCCTCAAAGTGGGGCGGTTTACAGCCACACAGGTTGCTTCATTTGACAGCATGATGTAGTAGGCAGAGATATGTCTAATTCACAATACATGACTGATACTGTGGCAGCAAAACGGTGCAAACAGAGTGGATCAAAACATCAAGATGCCTTGTGGCTACATCAATAGATACAGATAAAAACAAAACTGGAAAGAAAACCTCACCAATTTGCCTTATTATCACAGGAAAGAAGAAAGAACTGAATTGCCTCTCAAACTACAGCCACAAAGTTTACTCCGCAGTCCTCCATTATCTTCCCTTATCTCCTCTCATTAGGATAAAACATTGTTCATGGCGCTGCTCCTTTAAAATCATCTTCACTTACCGGGATAATGAATCATAATTGGTGCATTTCAAGGGGCTTAGGAGGTGTGGAGAGAGATATTATATTGAGGATTACTACTTTTCAAAGAGAGGGGAAAGGCCTAGAGGACGAGATAAAGTCCCAAAATGTGCCTTAATAGATCCTTAACTTCATCATTTGATATCACTGGACAGAATTGTAATGCAAAGATGAAAACAGGTTTTCCATGCTTTATACAGCTTACTGCTCCATGAAGCACAGTTGTGCTCACAATAAAAGCATTATTATTGCTTTTATCATATCAATATCCAGATCAACCAAATTTTTTGTAAGAAAATGTTTTTCCATGCGGCATATAATTTACTAATAGATGTTGTAGAGTAACAGAAAACTATCGGAGCAATGAGATCTTTAATTCTGTGAAAAAAAAAACAAAATAAACAAACAAACAAAAAACAGGTGATGCCTTATTTAAGGAGGAAAGAAGCCAGTGTTGGTTTAATGATGGTTCATTGCTAACTGAAAGAAACTGACTAAAATGAGATGTTTAAAACACTATGCTAAGGAATGGTGTGATTTAATGAAAAAGTTGATATGAGAGAGGGGAATGTAATATGGCGCTATGCTAAAATGATCCAAATTGCTTGAAAATTTAAGAGACCAACAAATGTTGAAGAAACAGGAGGACTAACACCCAGTGCGCCAAAAGATATGTTTGCATGCTTTGAAATTTGAATACATGTTAATACTTAAATGAGTTTAATGTTGAAGAAGAATTTCTATTTATCCAGTAAATGTTTGAATTTGTAAAGAAAAATTAAGAAATGGCTATATTTTGAACATAACATTTGACAGTCATCTCCAAGCGTTGTTGATTTGGAATGGAGTAAATGGTGTGTATTATAATTTACATGTAAACATTATTACAAAGAATATATAAACAAATATAAAACTAAGAAAAGGAATTTGTTGCTTGTGTTTTTCAAAGATAACAAATCTTAAGCTTAAATGTTATTCACTTGTTGGCAAGGAGGTCTCAGCTGATGTTATCACTCGACGCTAATTAATTTGAGCAGTTTGCCAAATTGCAAAATGAAACTCTTGGCTGTTGCCTGGTGATTATGCTCTGCATGTCTGTGTCAGAAGCATTTAGACTTTTTTTTTTGCCAGAGGCAGCTGCCTGAGGAGCTATATGTACTTGAGAAGACGGCGTGGACAGACAAGCATTCGCATCCGACGTCCTATTAGTACCACCTGTACCCACAGCGTGCTGCAGGGAAGCAGACACTGGTAACATTAACAAAGACTCAAATAGAGACGGTTATCTAATGATGGCAACGAACAAAAGGTCAAAGCATTTCAGAATCAATATGGATCATACTTTGTAGAATATCAATACTTAATTTCATGGCTGTGTAATTGCTACATGATGCAGCTTCCCGAATATTGAATGGATCAGCATCATCAGCATAATAGACTACACCACTCCAAACAAAACTGTAGATTTGACTGTCTGAGCTTAATAAAGTCTGGTTTGCACATCCAAAAACTATCAATAAAGAAACGTATAATCTAAATAGCATGATTTCCTTTGTTTTTATTTTCTTAGAAATCACTGTCTAAGGTGTACTTTATAGTATAGTTTCTTATATTGAAGTGTTGATGTAAACAATGTTTTACTGTAAGCATACTATATTTTTTGTCTCTTTTTCTCTTTGATCTGTTTTTTTTTCTCTTCTTTTCGACCAAACATTTGTTTGGTATGTTTGGTCCAAAATAAGCATACTAATATGAAATAAGAAAATCATAATAATACCACTTTCATGTCCTCATGCAAAACTAAACCCATATTTTTGAAAGTGAAAAAGTCTTACTTCAATTACTTGGTATTGTCTAACGTTCAGTCTAGGTGCATCACATATTAAACATATTTGTCAATATAAGGTGGCATTTTTCATGAATTTATTTCTGTTCATTTGATTATCAGCATAAAACTAATAAAATTTCAAACTTTTGTTCCTTAGGGGGTTTGCATATTGCATAAGACCAACTTACAATTGTAGTATGCTGTAATACAGGAATGCTATGCTATGGCATATAAAATCACAGGAAGATCTTTGCTAAAGAAGCTGCTTTTCAAGCATATAATGGGAAGTTAAGTGGAAGGGAAAAGTGTGGCTTAACAGAGATCCACAGCTAACAGGGATAACAGAAACTTTTAAAACATTTAAAAAATGAAGCGTTGCCCATTTAAGAGTTTACGAGAGGCTAATGACGTGGACTCCAAGACATTTAACTCAGAATTTGGCAAAAATGGTTATGCTAGGTTGTTGTTTTATTAAAGCTGCACAGCTTCATGCTCCAACAAAATACAAAGACGGATAACACAACAGCGTGACAGGGATATTAGAAAAACAATAAGACAAAAAAGGGGCTATCAAAATGAATTAAACGAATAAAACGTTCAAGACTTTGATGATGATCTTACCTTGTGGAAACTTCTAAAGTAGGCTGCTTTCTCATCGGGATATTTTTCTAGCCTCCTGGGTCCTTTACTAGAAGCCTTTTTAAACACCAGCCAACACCTCCTGAAGATCTGACAACAAAGAATAACACTGGCACAGTTACACAAGCAATGCACAATGATTACTGAAAAACACTAGAAAACAACAACAACAAAAAACTGGGGGTAAAACATCCACAGAGGTTGACTGTGACGACCCAACCACCAGGGAACCTCCTCCTGTTTGTTTGTCAGGTTGGCCCTGCCATTAGAGGTAAGAGATGCACCTGGGGCCGGTGCACTCCTGCCCTGTAAAAGCTGTTCCTGCCTGCTCTTCAGTGGTGGCCCCTCTGCTCAGTGGAGAGTTCACACTGACCACCTCTGAGGTTTAGTTTTTGATTTGAGTTTTGCGTCATATAAATTTCCACACCAGGCATTCAGATATCACTGACAATGGCTCAAACAAGTTACTTCTTGGGTTTTTAGTTTAACAAATTATTTTCTTAGAAAAGTACTACCATCTTGTGTTCTCTCCCTTAGTCTATTGCAGCCCCCGAGCCAGGCTCTCACACCAAACATGAAAAAAAAAAAAAGTTTTATGCTACAAATCTAGAGCTAACAAGATTCAGATAGAAATTCTAATAATTTCTATTTGAAATTATTGGATTATAGAATTATAGAAATTCTAATAATTTCTACTTGAATTTATCTATAAATTAGTGTTTTTTAAATACTTTTTTGAACAAAAAGTTACATATTGACCAAATGACTCAATCATACAGTTATCAAATAGTTAAGCTCAGACATAACCGTTCATACTCATGTTTGTACAGCTTTGATCCTTAAACTGTTTATAGATGATGTCATAAAAAATGTTGTGCCCAAGAAAAGGCACCATTTCATCAATTATCTGGAACTGATACAGTTTCCTGATTTTGCAAGAAACGGAGCGCTCTCTGTAACATGCTCAAGCTAGCAGCACCCACAAAAAGACATGCCACCTTAGGGGAATCATTTTTAGCACCATTTTGCCTTTAATATTCAGGGGTTTAAATGTTTTTGACTAAAAATACAATAACTGGTGTTAACCACTTAGCATATTAACTAAATATTTAAAGTCTACATTTTGATGATAGGATATAATACTAGTGGTCACCCCCGATTGGCCAATCCTTCAGGGTTTCCCCCCAGTGTATTATAAGCCAGGCGGGCCACTAGGCTTTACTTGTGCCCCCACCAGGCTAAGCATTGCTTATTTATAATTTTTTTTTTTCAATGTTTGCATTTTTAAGACTTTATAGTTGGTGTTCAGGTATTAATCTTCCAAAAACACGATTATCAAATGAAAATTTCAAGTTTCCTGTCAACTTTAAACATATTTCAACTCAAAAACACAACAGGCCGCCGGATGAATGACTGCCCGACCGCCCCAACCACCGGGCTTAGCAAGTTTTCTGGGGGAAACGTTGCTTCACAGTACTTATTAAGGCAACTCAGTGCATTGCACAAAACCTGCTACCTATGGCTCAATGTTACTGGTTTTCTTCTACAAATTTTATCCAGTTAACATGAGCTGAATGTAGCATTTTCATTACAGTGGTGTGAAATGGTGTGAACAAACAAACAGGATCCAAAATGTCCTTGTGGGAGTGGGTTTAACAAGTAAATGTTTGTGTTTTTTTTTTTTCCACTATGAACATGAATTTAGAAGAAGCTTGAATAAAAAAGCCATGCATAATTATATCCACTGCTGAACATTCCTTCATTATGCAACTCGTGTTTAAGGGTTGGCATTTGTGGGGCTGTGATAAATGATATAATTAGATTGAACAGTAGTACAACTAAATCTTATTTTAAATTCTCTAGCCCTGCTTCAGAGGAGCAATCCTGATCAAATTTAATTGAAGCTGACTGGAAACGAAAGACAACAAACCCCCAGCTGTCACAAGACTCAGGACTAACATGTTGCTCGAGCCTGACTGGTGCACAGACATGACATAACCTTTTCCCTGCGGAGCACCCACCTCTTCAAAACAAGGATGAAATAACCAAAACAGCTCTAACCTGACACACAGAGAAGGTGATTCAGAAAAGGTGTTTTCAAGCCTTTTCTATGCCGCTCTGGGGCTTTCGCTGCTACACAGAGGCAAATTCTGACATCAGTTGTAGACTGGAAGAGAATTGTCAAAATCGCTTTGAATGCAAAAAAGAGAACACTTTTCTTCATGGTTTTTCTCTGTCATCTGGAAACGAAAGGTTAAATTTAAATATTTAGATTGCCGTAAATTAATATGCTATACTTAATCTTTAGTCAGATCTGCATTTACCTTCTTTCAGTACATTGAAAATCAGGCAAATATGTCTTGGAAACTCAATAAAATCTGCTTTTTTGACTGAAGGAGAAAAACAGATACTTTTAAAGGCAAAAATCTGTGTTTAAGTGTTCGAAGTGCTTCAAAATAGGCAATTTAAACTTGAAAGCTTTGTAGAAAATACACTTTATACAAGCGTAACAACTTTATAACTTAGTTTGAACCTTGGGAAATGGGTTTCCATTTTTAGGTGCTCAGCTGCACACACTGTTCCTGCCTGTTATGATGTAACGTGCAGCTATGCACAGAAACACACACACACACCCACGCCCACACATCAACAGCGAATCACACATTTGCCCTTTTGACCCTGAAGATTACTGTGCTTTAGTAATTACTAGACCGGTGTGGCCCATATTCTCACTGTAGCTGACACCGGTGCAGCTTGGAGTACCTGCTTCAAGATCAAACCATAAATAGGACACTCGACACTGGAAATGGGTCGGCCTCAGATTTCTAGGTACACCGCAGTTTTACCCAGTCGCGGTTTCAAAAGGGCAACATTTTTGCATCACGCAATTCTAAGAGTGTACTGTATTTTCAATGAGATGCTGCAGTCAGTGATAGAAGAAAGTAAAGCTGCCTCCACCACACTAACTGCTGCAAGCTCTCAGTCAATGGTGTATGACCAAAGGAGAGGAAACCACCTTTATGTTGTTTTTTTTTTATGTTATTAAAAAGAAAACCTATTTTAAAAGTTATCCTGTTGGGACAATTTCAATAATGCTTGTTTTAAGATAAAAGAAATGAAAAAAACTGTAGGTAACAAGTCATGTTGTATAAGGGTACAGAAGAATCAGCTGTCTTACTGACTTTAGACATTGTGCATTATTTACGGTTACTTCAGACAATGTGTTTTCTAATGAAATATTAGAAAACACAGGAGAATATCGATCAATTTCATGATCGATTTCGATCAATGTGCAGAACTCTTCAGACAATCATATGTGTAGCTACTTTATTATTCTCACAACTAACTGAAGCAGAACAGTACAGTTGAGAGGCAGAATATGAATGGTGCAAACCAGAGGGTCCTCGGCGGTTGTCTGTCTTTAATAGTAGAAGCTTTCTATTTCCAGGTGGAGACAGTCGCTATCACTCTGTCTGATGTATGATTGCCCTGGGCTGCACGGTTGTGCTGGGAAACCATGGCTGGACGATTAATATGTTTACCCAGCTGGTGTACTCTATAAAAGGCCCACTGAGTTGAACTTGGCACTGTGCAGTAAATGACTAAAGTGGATCCCTAGGTTCTTATCGGTCTGCCTTAATGGGTCTCAATTCTAGTTAGGTGTTGCATAGGCCCATAATAAGCAGCACATAATAGAAATGCCTTGTAGTATACAGCCTGCTTTGTTGTAATGTACTGTCAATAATTCTTCTCTCCATAATTATAACGCCCCAAGGAATTAAAGAAACAATTTGGGGTGACCTCCATTTATCTTTATTCTAGTTTCTATAAACATACACCAAAACTGCTTACTTAATAAAAGCACACATGTGACTCTCTAATGGACAAAACTACATTCGAAACTTTAAAACAACCAAATTAAAAGTAGCCACAATTCCCTTTTGAGGGCTTGAGTCAAACCAACGCTCGATGCCTACAAAGTAATTTAGCTAAATAGTGTTTGTATTAAGTAACAATACAGTGGCACAAAAGCTGAGATAGCTTCTGCATAATAAGAACAAGGGAGTATGAATAGAAAGGACTTAATTTTACTTGTTCCACAGTTGCAAGTGCTTTGTCAATGCAGCCCTATTCTCCAGCTGCTGGTTGGGTCCTATTCAGTGACACTTCTACACTGATTGTAATTACACACAGGGAAAAGGAGTCTCTTTATTGGGTTGGTGTGACTCATAATGCCACAAGGGTGAAAAACGTACTGTTTGGCTATGCAAGTCAATTTACTAGTACAAGAAAGAAACAATGGGATGATGAAGAAAGGGACAGAGAAAATAAGCCTCCAAGATGAAAGCCTTCCTCGAGTTTTTCTTCAATTGTATATCCGTCTCTATGACCTATCGCATACCTGCGAATAAGCACACACAGTGTATAATACGTCCATGACAGTGTCAGAGAAGATGCATCAATAAAAAGAAAAGCGGCCTTTGAATTTGCTCGATTTGAATTGAGCAAATTCAAAGGTGACCAGCTGATCTCATATGCAGTCTCTGAATTCAAGTAATTTTGACAACTCTGAAAAAGCCATAGGGATAAGAACTGGGTGGTAATACAATATGAAGGTATCTAGAGGTTATTAAAAATGAAATGGTATTTCTCTTATGATCATTAAACATGACTATATTCCTTATCAGTCAAGCAATGATGTGTTTAAACTCATTACATGTGTTCTTTCTTGGGTCTTGAAACCGTATTTTCTCTCAACTTTTTTCTCACTATTTCTTTTGGTTTCATTTGCTCTATAGTAACCTCTTGTATTTAGTAGAATGACTTCAGCGAGTCTGTTTCACAGGCGTACACAATCGGCAATAGGAAGCTGCTGCTGCCTTCAATATGTGGCAACGTTCAGCTGAAAAAAGTTCTAGACTGTTGTGAAAACTTCTATGAATTTTAATACTCAATCAAAACAAGACCAAGTTGCAACATTCATGAGGTTACATTGCAGAGGTCATAGGAGAACAAGGAAACAAAGCAAGCTAAAATTGGAAAAAAATAAAACTCTGCATGAGGTAGCCATGAAAACATTAATGCATGAGGCAGAGGAACAAACAACGGGAAAAAAATCAATGTGGAGTGAAAATTTGAGAGAGCCTGTAACACATGGAGAAGAAGATGGTATGTGCGTTTGCCTCTGTGTAGCCATCTTAAAGAAGGTCTTTAGCTTGAAATTTCCAGCCCCTGTGAAGAGAGCTTATATGCACTTCAAAGGATGAAGTCACATCCCTGAATAGCAAATTGAAAGAAACGTCAATTAAGACGTTTTATAACTTGTTATTTTGTAAGATCTTCTGATACAGGACCCCGCTACTCTGCCACTGCTAAGCCACTTTTAGAAGACAGGAATGCTTTACTTTTGTCCACAACTAAGAGTACCATTTTGCTAAATTATAGACCAAACATTTCAATAGATAGGACATCAATCTTTGCAAGACAACTAGTTGGAGAAAAACAGTTTGTCTGACTGGACCGGCTGAGTAATGAGAAGTCAGTACAGGGAAGTTTGCTGACTTGACCTGGCAAGTGACTCAACACAGTAGCACACACTTAGATAGGAGGAGAAGGTATTTAGTTCAACTCACACTGAAAACCAGCAGCTAAGCCAAGCTGTTTCTTTATCTGATGTTCTCCTATAGGACAGTTGAACAAAAACTATTATCTAACTTAACTTTGTCTTAACTTTGTCTTTTTAAAAAAATTTTTTATCTAAGCTTGGATCAAAGTTTAAGGCATGTCGGTGCTTAAAATTAATTGACGTATTTTTTTCTAATCAACTTTAATTCACATAAGAGTGCTAGTACATTCCCAGTATTGACAGTGAGAAATCATCATTCTTAATTTATTATCTGTCAATTAGAAGATAGGAAAATAATCAGAGCTAAGTATGTGTACATTCTTGAAATTTACTTGAAGGAAATAGCTGAAAATAAAAGTAAAGTTCTTACCTCTTATTTGTGCTTAAGATGGACATATTTGCATTCTCACCCCTACTGATCCTAACAAATGTACTTGCACAATTCCATGACAAAATAAAGAATACAACCATCTGTACTTGGAACCTCAATTTTTACCTTCACTGAAAATGTGAAATAATACCCAAACATGAATAAACAGGCATGTTGTATTTGTTGATAAACTATAAATTAGGAATAATTCACAATTTGTGAAATCATTCAGTGAATTATTACATAATATTGCAAAAGCAAGAAAACAAGCATTTTAATATTCTTTTTTTCCTTTTGTGGCAACAAAACATTTCAGCTCAAACCTGGAGACTAAACGCAGATTGTTGGCCTAGTCAATATCTTGACTGTTGGCAAGAAGAACAATTAGATGACTGACAGCAAAAAGCAACCGTGGTGCTTCAATTAGATATTATAAGAAAGTCAATTCAATATTCTAAAATGGAATCTGAAGTCAAATTAATGTTTTGGACGGACTTTATTTGGAGCTGATTTTAGCAGACGTGGTAAGAAACTCAACTTAATTTGTTCACTTCTATTTTACTTTTGTTGTGTTTTTGGATATGAGGGTATCAACACAAATTATTTTAATATCCCTTAAAAGTAATCCCACACAACAGCACAGGCAGCAACTACTGTTCCACACACCTGCAGGTTACCTGGGGAAAATTTAGTAATAAATCATTATTTATATGCAAATTCATTATGGTGTTAAACTGGTATAAAGAATCTTGCAACAAATCTAACAGCTTAGGAACATAAGCACTTCGCTAAAAAAAACAAAAAAAACAAACTCAAAAAACACTACGTCTCATTTCCCTCATCACATGCCTGCTGCAATAAAGTGATCAGCATCACTTTATTGAGCTATTTTTACTGAATACATTTTCGACAAGAATATGAATGTATGATAAAAATATATACTTTTCATGTTAAACTGTTAATGTTTGTGAGAAGAAAACAGCTATTATATGTCAATAGAAATGGTCAATGTGGGATTTATCTTGTTGATTTCTGTGTAACAAGGCAAAGTTTCAAAACTAAACTTTATCAAAGAAGGCTGCAGCTTGATTGTGATATCTGATTATCTATTTCTGATTTGATTTGTCCATCAGTTTTGGATCATTTATCTGTCCAAAGACCTGATTCGGATCCATTTTCACTATGGGTAAAGTCCATCAGATCTTTTTATATTTTTATATGCTCTGGTACTTCAAGCAGTTTGTGAAGCCGGGACTTACAGCAAGGTTTTCAGAGCTTTTGAAAGAAAAAGCCTCCACAAAATTTCACAGATCCCCCACCAAACTTATTCTTAGTTTAGCACAAACCCCTAAAAGCTCATTGCATGTTTGATTCCAAAAAGGCTGGATATCAGTTTTATCTGACTAATGTTAAAAAAGTGTTTTAAATATAGCACAGAAAAATTTGACTTTACTAAGAGCAATCTTTCTTTTCTTGTGATTTTTTTTTTCATGCAAAAGGCATTTTCTCAAATTTAATGTGGGCATTTTTAAGATTTTCTGCATAAAATTATACCACAGCACTAAAGGAGTTTGCTTTAAGGATTTTTTTGCATTTGCCAAAGTCGGCAATAAATGTGGCTGCCACTGAGTGTACTTAAGAACAGAAAGTATGGGGTCCCTTTTAAAATAGAGAGCCCTTGAGGAAACACCTGTCTATAAAGAAATCTAAGACCTATCAACATTCAATGTGACAAGAAGCCTGAAAGGACTGCTGCAAATTTAGAAACGTATACATCTCGTGGGACAAAATAATGACCTATCTTTAGAGTCATTGTCATTTTCTGTAAATGGTCTAAAACACAAAGTCCATTCACACCAGGGAACATTATAAAACTTCTGGCATTATTGAGGAACTGTCTTGCCTCTCAATAAAATATGGGTCCCATTTCCCCTACAGGCAAAAAAATCGCTCATCATTTGGATGAACTGAGGAACTGTCTAAAGACATGAAAATGATTTCCAATGACAGCTCGCCTCAGCTTAATGACTAATCACGCAGAGGAATAAAAATAGCTGTCTGCTAGAATGGGAGAATCAGTGAATAATGAAACACAAATCATAATACTTAAGAGGTGCAAATACATTTACGATTCCTTTAAAAAATGGAGAGGTTTGAGGGTTAGTACCCTCTTGCAGATTTGTGTCCAGCAAATGATGGTTTAAAGATGATTGCTGCTACACTTAAATGTAATACAAAACATGAGAACACTTCAATCAAGGTAGCCCCTATTCACTACTGCACAATGGTAGCAGGCTGGATTTGGAAAGCGCCACGGCTGGTTAATATCTTGATTTTTAATAATATTCAGAGAGAATAACTTGACCTTGAAGTGATACGAATCATTATAAAGCATGGTTCTGTCTGTGGTCTTGTCTTCTGGCAATTTCCAAGCGGGAGAGCAAGGGCTTCATCCTCATTCAGGTCTGCATATGGTTTAGGGTTCCCCTGGTGATAATGACGTCTGATGGACTATGACAGACCAGACCCCGCAATATCAGCTCCTGGTGCTAGCAATCAATTTCAGACAGCAGCGGGGTCTGCGCTAGGGTGTCCATCTTTATAATTTGATTTGTTATCCCGTCGGACAGTTGTTACAGCAATAATTGTGGCGATCGCTCCTCAAGCCGTGACCCCCAAGCTTACGGCTCCCCCCCACTGCAAATCCCCTCATGGCTGCTTTGCCATTCCGACAATTCTCAGGCAAATACAGCAACCGAATCAGAGCAGGTTTCTCCTAATTGTGCCGCTGTTTCCTCCGTCGCCGGCTGTCACCTTTGACTTCATGCATGACTCTCATCCGACAAACTGCCTCCTACCTGCTATACCAAAATACATTTCCTGCCGCATCCAAAATATTTGGACATCCTATAATTTTGAAATCCCCCCTGACTACAGCTGTTGGCAGGGTTGCACGCCAGCTTTGCCCCAGTTAATCATAGATTACTTTATCTGGGCCATTTCAAATCCTCATCTGTAACGCAGTGCTACCTCAGCAGCAAGTAATCACACCCCTAGACACGCATACAACAACTCCATTCTCACTTTCTGTCCACTTCTGATTTGCCTTTTTGCCCTTCCCTTTATATTAAAAGTGACTAGACTAAAGAAAATAAATAAATAAAAGACTGCAAGATAATTGTTACACAATTAAAAAAAAATAATCATACGATTATGTAAATTTCAGTTTCATACACTGAAAAATAAATACCTGAAACACATGAAATGCACGAAGAATGCACGTGACTAATTTAAGCTTTCTTGACTCAGTAACAGGATTCACTATTGAACAGAGTTGCTGTCAGGACGAACTAGCAGGGCAAGGGCCTGCACCTCCAGTCCTCCAGTGTTTCCGTCTAGCAACTTCTGCCTGCATTTCTGCTCAAACACACCAAAATCAAATAAATAATTGACGAGCAGGCCTTTCTTCCTGCCATACCAAGGAGGTAATTCAGCCTTTTGATTGAGGTGTGTTGGAGCAGGAGTGCATCCAAAAGTTGCAAGTCAGTGGCACTCAAGGACTGGAGTTACAGACCCCTGATGTAAAGCTTAGTTTGGTGCTTTCACTGACCAGGAAATAAATATTTGTGCCGTTTGCTTTAACATTGCATGTTCCATAGTAGACCAATTAAAAGCTTTACAAATAGCAGTTTTTTGGCTTAATTTTCAGTTTTAGACTATTCCAGTTCAATTTATAAATGCAGATTTTTATCAACTGGTAAAATATATATATATATTCTGCTTAGAATATCACCATATATAACAATTTTAGACCTCAACACATTTCCTGATCTTGGGCCTGCAGGGTCTTGTCTCTCAACTCTTTATTTTACCAGATAACGGTACAATAAAAGGACACTAATGCAAAAAAAAATCCTTGAAAAAAGTGTGTGCAAATTGCTCAGCTGTCCAGTGACGTGAAACATGTTCAAAACACAGATTGCTGCAGTTTGAAGTGATGCTGAGACACAGTGTGTAGCAAAAGTGTTACTTTAATCACATTACAACCACAATATATGACATATATATATATATTTTTTTTTTTTCATGTAGCCAACCAGCATAACTCTGAAGTGAATGGAAAATTTTTATCTTATTTTGAAAAAATATTTACAACCTCAAAAATCTAGAAAGTGTGGAGTGTTAGCAAGAAAATGAATGAAGCTAAATAGAAGTTGATCCTGTTAGACTGAAGTGAAGGTTCACCTTCCAGAAGAATAAACATGCAGCCAAAAGAATAATAGAATGGCTTAGATCAAAACCTATTAATATCCTAATATGGCCTAAGAAAAGTCCAGACTTAATCCATTTACAAAACTACATATGGCAAGGCTTGAAAGCTGCTGTTCACATATACTCACCAACTTTTCTGACTGAGCTTGAGCCATCGAGCCATTTACAAACAATAAGAAAAAAACAAGTCTTTAGATGTGATGTATCGTTTTCTTTCTGCTTCAAAATTACGCAGTGCCCTGTGTACGTCTGTCACAACAAATCCTGGTAGAATGCATTCAAGTTTGTGTTTGCAACTTGAAAATTGTGTAAAAGGTCAAGTGGTATAGATACTTGCTAGGCGCTGTGAAAACAGATTTAAGAAGAAAACAATCTCCCTGTGCTGCGATTCTGTGATTTGGAGGAAGTGAGGATCACAGTTTCCTAGAATCAGAGCTCAGTGTGGCATTAAGATATGCCTCTAACGTGTAAACAAACTGATTCTCACTTTCTTTTACAGAACCAGCCTAGAACCGCCTCTACCACCAGCCCCAGTTCAGCATTGGAACTCCTTTACAGGAAAACCATTAGAGGCAGCGAGGTTTATGTTTTGGTTCAAGTCTAAATCCTGTAATGACTGTAATGACAACCTTAAGTTGTAGAGTTCAAAGGAATCACATTTCCAGCGTAACAATGTAAAACTACAGATCACTAGTTTTCAAAGTAACTTTTTAGGGAAAATGTTTAAAAAGTTATTTAAAGAACAATGTTAAGATCCAGGAAAGAGCATCAACTGCTTCCCTTTTCTGAGGGGAGACAAGGGAGCTTTTCTGACATAAGCCAGGCTGTGCAGCCTTAAGCAGGAAAACATTTTTTTTGTTTTCCAATGTCACATGCTGTGTGTGTATCCAGCCATCATGCATGTGGCAAAGCAGTTTTTTAAGCACTGAACAAAAATAGCAGACAAATTATTCTGAGGGTGATGTGGGACAGAACTGAAGTTTTTCTCTCAGGTATGAGGTAGTAAAGAGGAGTAGGGGGGGATTTTTTTTTTCTGTTATCCTATAAACAAGTGATACATTTGCTTGCGTTGGCTTAAGCTCAATCAGCTTTTACTCTGGGATGCTGGACGTCTAGACAAGGACGGTAAACACTCATTTTACAGGAAGAGAGAGGACAAAGGATTATACTGTAATCATAATCCCATAATCTCCAAATACAGCTTCATAACACTGCTTCTTTCGCTGTGGTGTAGTTATTGTATTGTAAATTTTAGCCACTATTGATCCGGCTGACATCCAGGTTGGCAGGCACAGTCGGTTACGGTGTTCCAGGCTGAGACGGACTCACATGGGAAACATCTTAATGATGGGACTGTTCTGGTTTAAGTCATCATTATGACAATTGCCCGCTCTTTAAACCATCCCTCTTTCAAAGCTCTTTATGTGTTGCCTCTTTAGTCAGCAATCCACTGCACGTACACACACACACAGACACACACACTGCAATTTTCATTTAATCCATGTACAAGCTGAAGCTTTCACAGTCAATAACACACAGACACAAAGAGGAATTTGACTATGGCACAATGCCCTAGCTGACAAGTATACTTAGATGACCGCAAGAAAAAGTACACCAAAGCAGTGCAGTGTTTTCTTTACACCGATGTCCACTTTGTATTCCTCATCCAGAGTGAATATTGATCCAAATTAAATCCAAAAAGCAAACAGAAAATTGTCTGATTTTGTCATTCTTCTTTTTTAATGAATTCAGTCTATAATTTAAGTCCTTCTAATTCTCCCTAAAACATTATTTTATCATTCTAAAGGAGATTTTTCACATCATTGGTTCTATTGTTTTACAATGTAGTCTACCCAGAGTTTACAAAGAACACAGTTATGTATATTATCACAAAGGAAAAACCTTAATGAAAATTTTCTTTCTACGTTTTGACCCATATCGAAACTACATTGGATGACCCAAATATTTTGTATTTAGTTAATTTTAGTTTCTTAAAAAAAAAAAAAAAAGAATCACGGTTCATAGTTAAAGAGGTCATTTTTCTCCATCACTGTAAGATCCCCATTTATTTTGGTGTTCTTCAAGGGCAAGACTCTGGTCCTATCTTGATTTTACTATAAATGCTGAGTTTAGGATTAATATTCATAAAGTACAACATTTACTTTCATTGGTGTGCTGATGATACAATATTGGATCATGACAGAATAGAACTTAATTTGAATCAGCCAAAGCAGAGATGTGATATTGTCTAAACAGATCTTGTCTATTGCTGTCCCATGCTCTTGCAGAAAAATCCATTAGTTTTTTCTTTCCATTTTATTTTAGCTTCATAAGTTACTTTTCCGTAGCAAGACTGCTCATTGCTGAGAGTTGTTGTTTGCCTTTAGCAAAAAGTAAAAATATATATTAAGTGTAAATGAGTGATCTTCAAGTTTTAACAAATTTATTTTGTTTGTCGTACTATACAAGAGCTGGTCAATATGAATAAACTGAGGAAAGCTATTCAGAATTTCATTTGTACTAATTGCTATAAAGTTCCAGTCTTGACTATACTAATAATTCAAAGTCCAGAATCATTTTTCTTGCCATGATATACAGCACTTTGCTATTGGCCTACATATTTATCCATATTTAGTAAAACCATGAATCCATATTTAGTGATACTTTTGTCCCCTTTGTTTTTCTCTGTGCCCTCACAGTTAGAAATCTTGAAGTATTTTTAGATCTTTTAAATAAGAAAAGCAAGTAAGCACAAAACAACATTAAAAGACTGTCAATGCTAAGGCTCACCTTTCTTAAAAATTTATATTCTTGCTTTTGTCCCCCATAAATTGAGGCAAGTGCAATTCTCTATATACTAGTATTGAATAATTATTTTTTCATGGTTTACAGTTGATTGAAAATACATCAGTAATTCTTCTGAAAGCATAATTTTACCAAGCCCAGTTGTGGGAGAGCTAAACTGGCTGCCTGTTTCTGCATTCATTTTAACATTCCTTATACTGAAGTTTAAAGTTTCCTTGTCAATTTTATTGTATTTTGTTTTATTCTATTATTATATGCTTTCAAAAATAGAAAAAAGATGAAGATAAGCTGCAAATTAATGAACAAAACTCATTTAAATTCTGGTTCAGGGTGGCAAAATCTTTTTTTCCATTTTTGTCCTCACACCACCTGCAGCATGCTGACCAGAAAATTAGCATTTAGTACAACAGGTGAGGAGGTCGGTACATGAAAACCAAATGCCGCTCTTTAGAAGTGACCGACTCGGAGCAGGATACATGCGAGGAGATTTTGCCCAACAACCATCAGGTTTCTCCTCCAAGCCTAATTTCCATTAGCTGACCACTTGATTATCACATCAATAAAGATTGTAAAATCAAATGAGGCAAAGACCGCTGTTCAGTGTTCCAGCAAATATTTGCATGTTGAGCAGGATGTTACAAAACAAGCGTTTTCTGGGACACTTTGTTATTTGAAATTCATTAAACCCCTAAAAGCAGTACGCACTGGTGCAGTGATCAGCCGCCCTCCACCCTCTCTTCCCTGAGGATTAATTCTAAAGAGGTGCCTGCTCACTGATGTTCTGGGCAGCTGCTCTGATACGGTTAGCTGGGAAAACGCCGGGCGCCGTGTCTGCTATAACTATCCCCTCACAAGCAGAAAGCAGAGATTTGTGCTTGCTGGAACTAACTTGACTCAGCCACATTTGCTCTGCAAATCAAAGGCGAAGCTTCTTGGGATTGGGGGCGGGGGGGTATAAATCGTGCATGTGTGTGCAAGGCCAAGCAAATGCAGACTTTTATTATGTCAAAGAACAGGCTCCAATGGAGTTTGTCATATTGTTTTTGTCTCAATTCCCCCCAAAGAACACACACTCCCTTGGAATAAGTGGGCAGCGATTCGGTGTCATTCTGTGTCTCAGCATGAAATCATGGAGGAATGCAATTATCACTTTGCCCAACAGACATTTCTCTGAAATGAGAGTGAACAATTGGGAGCATGAGAGGGGAAAGTGGAAGGAGGGGTAAAGGGTGTATGAGCAGAGAGGGGGAAGCGGCATCAGTTAACCGACCTCAGTTCAAGCTTTGCTTCAAACTTCATTCTGTTAACTCTGCTAAATGCGAAAGTGCAGGCAACTTTATGTCACATGAGGAGTGAAAAGTTTCCAGAAGGATTTTCCATCCTTCTGTTTAGTATTTTCTCTTCTCAAAATTGGGTCCAAACACTTGATGTGGATTGATCAGAATACATATCAAAACAGGGTTACTATCATAATTCTTTTGACATAAAGAACTCACATAGCATGTAGAACTTGATCTAAAAATATGAAAATGCTGCCAATGTTTCCAAATCATGCAACTTCCATCAAAAAAAGAGTACTTCTACCATATTTCATTCAGCCTTACCTGCTGAAAGTGTTGCTCTCTTTCTAGCAGCATGAATAAACCACAGATAGCATAGGTTTTAATATGTTGTTGAAAATATGAATTCCTATCCAGTTGTCATGAGAACAGTGCTGTACTAATGGACCCATTGGCAAACATCTAAGTGTTTTGGGAGGTAACCTTTAAAGCTTTTTAATAGCTTCTTGCAAATTTTTGATTTCCGCAACTGCATTTTTAAGCAATTTAGTGATTCTGATCTTCTTTGACCAATTACTGTAACCACACCAAAGACTTTGCTGTCAGGGCAACCTGGTGTCACTGGGTATGGTGTGGTCACCGATTGAGACAAAAAAATAATTTCAGTCAGTCCTGGTCAGTCAACTGATGTAAAAACCACCACTTCTGGTCATCAGTTGATCTCAGTGGATGTTTATCCAAATTATTGTGTTTTCATACCTGTTAAATAAGAACCTGTCTCAATTCTGACATTAAATTGCACTTGCTTCACTATATGGGCTGCTGAAGATGCTTTGATGAAGATGCAAGAATTCAAACTCAACGCATCATCAAGCTTGTTTTCAATCCATGTTAGACTTCCCCTAATTACTGATTATATTTTTTTGTGTTCGCAGACAGGATCTCAAGGCACAATTGAGAAATGGCCAATGTCTCGTGTGGGAACTTTAATGTCTGAGCTGTCGGTTTTTGCAGATGATGTGGTTCGGCTGGTATTTATAAGTACTGACAATCCGCGTGCTCCGGAACAGTACTTAGCAGAATGTGAAGTACTTGAGATGACAATCAACTTGTCAAAATTTGAGGTTCTCCGTGAAAAAGGGCTAACTGCTCCCACGTAGCCTGGTCATTGCCTTCCTACGCAATGTCATTTGATTCTTGTCCTGTCCTTCTGTGTTCAATCTGGGATCTGGTTGAACTTCAACCAAGCCAACCAGCAAACGATCAGTTGTGAACGATTGATGTTGATTTTCTGAGACATTTTATAATAGCAGTCTGTCATGGTTATAGATTGGCATGGTTTGGCCCAGGTAGATTCAGAACTTGCTGGAAGAACTATATCTCTTCTGTTATCAATGTCTGTGAACCTTTTACTTCAGCAACCTGATATTTAGTTAGCTTAAGGCAGCAGCTGGATGAATTGATTTACTAAAAGTCTTACTGTTATAGATACTTTTGTGCTTTCCATTTTCTTCTGGGAGAATGTATCCAAAATTCATTGCCAGTGCAATATTTCATCGGTAACACTAAAAGCTGTTAAACAGCAAGAAGCTCAGATTGCCTTGGCTTTCACTTGAGACTATTTTGGTTCATTAGGATGGAGGGCGTATTTAAAGAGCATGTATCTTTTGAGGCCAATGTGAGCCAGTCAGCTATGAGTGTTTCAAGCTGAGCTGGCCAGGTACCAAACTGTCACCCCCCAGAGCTAAGCGAGAAGTAAACTGTCACCTCCTTACTATTAAAAGAAGCCCTCTAAGAAAAAAGAAGGTAGGGAGGCAGAACAAAGTGTCCAAACAAACAGAAACAGAGTGTTTCTGTTGCTTGTTGTTGGACCAAGTACCAATAACTCTGAGGTCAAGCATTTTTTTAAAAGCCAAAGAAAGACCTCACAATTATTAGCCTTGAATTAGGTGACAGCATAAGCAAGGTCTTCAACAAGGCTACTCCTGTACATAATGCAGAGCAGGTGTGATGTGTTATTTGTTTAGCAAGGCCATAATAGTGTTTACCTATGCACTACAGAGAGTAAATTAAGAACACAGACACAAAGACAGGCCCCTTAACATACACAGACACAGCTGAAGCTATCTTTGGCCTCACACTGTACTGAATGTGCTTGGCAAGCAGACTGATGAAAGGTAACTGCAGGAGACAAACTCATTATAGACACTGATTCAAACATAAAAGCTAGGTGAGACTTTCCTCCAAGAATAACTTAATCTGACTCCCTCAAAACCTCTACGTGCACACGTGGTTTTTTTTAGTTTTAGTTTTTTTTTTTTAACACTTCTCAAAAGAGGTTGTTTTTGAAGATCAAATAATGACTAAATAGGTTTTTGAAGTTAGATAACTGGCTGATGAAGGACTTATCAAGAAAGCTCTGACAGTTCTGATGTTCATTGTCAATAGACTGAATTCTTAATTTGGGTAAAGACCCTAAATTCACTTGCATAAAAACTAAAATTATTTCCATGTTGATTATTAACATACACATTCATAGACTCCTCTGCACAAGCAATCGCATGCAAATACAGTTGAACACAATGCCCTCATACTGTACCCCCACGCATATAGACGCACACCGAAAAGAGAGCTTAGCTGTAGAGCCCCGGGGGCTGGTCTGCTGATTAATGAGGGGAAGAAGCCAAGGAGAAGAGGATGAAACTGAAGTGTTAATGGACCTATGATAGATTCCTCCAGACCCGTTGTTTGGTAGGCGAATCCCCAGAGTATCTGAACATTGTAGCACCACAGTAAAACTCTGCAAAGCCAAAGCCCAGACTGGAGATAAAATATGTTGATCAGCCAGAATACCTTTACTCTCCAGAATTATATCATACATTTCATATCACTGAGATAGGAAATGAGTTCACTGCCAGAGAACAATATTACTGTAGATTCGCCTGAATGTTTTTTTCTTTTTTCCATCCACACGATAAAGATTTAGCTCCAAAACAAATCTACTAAAACAAGATTAACTCGTGTAACACACCGCTGAGAGACCTACACTTGGAAAGCCAACTTTCTGATAACACAGTGAAGGCAGCTGGAGAGATTCTGCATGAACAGCCAATTTGTTCATGACTGCAGGCAGGAGAGGAAAAAGCTCAATGAGGTGGGATGACAGTATTATGATGGTCTTAAATATAAATAGTCTCTTCCTAAAAGTACTTACTACCTGGAAAAAAATGCGGTAAAACTCAGGCGTTGAACGGGGATTTGTTCTGCTGGGAAGTTCTGTGGTTTCTGTACTGCAGTGGGGTCTGCTCAACTGTGACAAGGACAGAAAAAAACTCGCATACCTCAACAAACTGTCAAAACAAAGTGATAAGTTGCCATCCTAGACAGTTATTTTTTATGCATTTTACACAAGTGGGATAAGAATTGGCTAAAGTCAAATGATTAGGAGGAGTGTGTGTACAGGACATATTATATGTTTTGCTTATCTGACCCTGTTCAATATAAAAGGAGAAAAAAAAAAGATTCACTTTTGAAGTATGTAGGTACATTCCCTAATCAAACCAAAATGTCTGAGTGACCTTCTGCTGATGGTTTACGCAGTTTGGAGACACAGAACCAAATGTTCTTATAGTCACTATTGCTACATAATGGAAAACCCTTTTAATTAAAAGGTTATCAATGAGAAACGTCTTCAAGGTGAGTACAAATTAACTCTGAAATGACAGGAAACATCGAATGGCTCTTTTTCAAACCCAAAAAAGTCTGGAAAGAAAAGTCTAAATTAAACGTACAAAACTGTATAGTTGCATTGATCTTCACCACTGAATATGTTTGCTTATTTTTCAACAGGATGATTCAATGGATTAGCCATTGATGTTACCAAAGTCGCGGAATTGACTGAATCTCCATTACTCAACTCTTAATTCCTGTCACAAATTAGTAAAACACGATAAAAAAACAGACATCCTTTTCAATTTAGAGATGTTCCCATTCACACATTCAACACATTGGTGTGTGTTGATATAAAAGAAGGTATTGTGATGTGTGAGAAGGGTGACAGCGTTGTTTGCTTTGGTGCTGCGTATTCTGTAACATCCCTCACTTCGCACATACAAGCCAATTCGTCTCTTTGATTCGCTCCACTTGTTGGCTAAACTAAAACCTTTAACTTAATTTAAATACTTCTCTTGACACCAAGCCTTGATGACATTAACTGAAAAAACATATATAACAAAGAAAAGGCATTGCATCACTTTACATCCTGTAAAAAAAAAAGCATCAATAGATCCTTAGTAGACGATTACAAAATTATAAAAATGCATCTAAGAATCACCTAATTTACACATTTAAAATGAGCTATTCAAAGTTCATAAACGAGGTCACTAGAAGTTTTGAGGACACAACTGAGAAGTGACATCATATAATAACTCACAAATGTCAAGGAAACGGAAAGCCTTAGGCTGAATATTTCCTTGACTCCCCAGAGATACAACTACAACATTTGAAGAAGATTGAATGAGCAGTTGAGGGGACAAAAGCTCAGAGCAGGGTTGTGACTGCAGCCATTTAAGGTCAGTGGATTGTCAGTCTGCATGTTTCTGTGTTAACTATATCCAGGTACTAGGGATATGAAGGATGTTTCCGCTAAAAGCTCAATGTAAAATGGCTCCTAGATGATGTTTCACCAAGAGCTTAAATATTCAAGAAATCTTATTTAATTTGGTGGGAACATTCAAAAGACAATAACTAAGGCAGAAACAACACAAGTTGTAAGAAAAGTTACTGTTATGACTTTCCACTATTTCATTATTGTGAATAACTATCAGTTAGCTTTTAGACATTGTGAGCCACCACTCAGATTTGTTCATGTTTTCTATTTTCTATAATTAGCAACAGCATGAATCACTGACAGAAAATATTTAAGCGCGGTCTAAGCACAGATTTATTCATGAAAGCGACCAAATAATAGAGGCACATTTTTCACCATGAATAATGACTGTTGGGCTGTTGTTCCCATATCCTGCTAGAAATGCATTTCATCAGAGCCAATAAGTCTCGGTGATTTGTCTTGAGGTCTTTGTCTGATGGAAGAAACTGATGAAAACCAAAGAAAATGACCACGCAATTCATAGCCCTGCATATGTGTGAATTAATGCCCCGAAACCAAAGAACATCCATCAAAAGAAGGAGGAGCTTAAAGTGCACTCACAAGGCACAAGCAAGGTAATAAACAGCTGATGGCACATTAAATTTTTTTTTCACCTGCTTCAAGTTGAGCATCTGTTTACTAGCTACAAAGAAAGGGAAGAAACAAATTTAGGACGCGAGTGATTTTTTTAAATTGATTCAATTCGTTTTCATCCGTTTATCAGCTGTTTGGAAGTCTCATTTGCAGAAACTCTGACACTTTGTATTTTTGTCAGCTTTAAACTGAATGTTCAGTTCTTGAAATGGGATGAATGAAAATCTGATGACAATCACTTCTTGACAGTCTGTCATTGTTAACAGTGAGTGCATGGAAGTGGTAAGATAATATCTTAAATGCCTGTGCCACCTCTAACAATAGAGACACTGCTTTCTAACTCTCCATCTGCTTTATCCTGTGCTTGTCAGCCGACAAGGTAGAAAATAGCCACATAATACTACAGAGCTTACACTTCATTTAAAGACCACTGGTTGCAAAACTGGAAATACAAGTAACAAGAACTTGGAATCCAAAATGACATGAAATAGTTGAAAGGTACAAGTGGGTATAGTTTTTAGAGACAAATGACTGTACAAAGCAGAATTGAGACCAGAAATGTGGTAAATTTCCATCTTTTTAATAGCTTCACCACAAACACCTGCTTTCTGTTTTCACTGTAATGGGTTGTAAGCTACAATCTAAGTTTTAGACAGGTCTTTGTCAGTTGCCAGTATGCCAAGGTTATATATCTGCTAAACTGTCTGTCAAACCATAGCTGTGAAAAAGTCCTTTTTAACAACCAGAGAGTGACTTGAGTTAATCCAAAAGCTGCTGAGAACTCCCTGTCAGCTGGCTGAAAATTGTCCCTTTCCTGTGCTCAAAAGAATTATCAATTTTTCTAATAGTATGTATTTCACAGTTATATTATTATAAAAGCAACAATCTTTTATCAGCACACTTGGCAAGCTAAGAATAGTATTTCTGTTGTACAGTCAACTCCAGGCTGGCTACGGGAACAGATCACTTAACTAAATTATGTCATTGATATAACTTTGGTATATATCAAAATATGTATGCTTTTTATAGATCTATTCTGATCTATAAAAAGCAGAAGAGGAAAAAGAAAAAAATTAAATGAACATTCAGCCGGACAAAAACTTTGAAAACTGCAACTGAATTTAGCAGGTGTTTAATCTCCTTCAAAAACACTTTATATCTGAAGGTTGCTGGATATTTTGCACCGTTTTGTAACTTCGCAATATTTGGTTGATTAGTATCTGACTTTTTTGGGTACCAAAGGAGCCACCTGCTATTGGATGTTTAACACTGGCAATGTCTTAGTTCTTAGCAACATAGGGGGTATATTTTATACCTACTAAAACCACAGACAATTTATTGCAGTTTTCTACATTCCTCTTATTTTCTCCAATAAAAGTTAGTTACATGATTTAGCTAAATGTCTACCAACAAAAAGTCACTTACGGTTATTTTGGTCTGATCAGGAATCCAAATCTGTCGAATTTCATAAAAGTCAACTGCCCAAAATAGGAATCAAAACCAAAATGAAGTAAATTGGGTGTAAAACAGTTTTCACAAAATAGTATATAATTAATAAACTGTAAGATTTGAGCCGATTAAGTCCAAAACAGATGCAAATACCTAATTGCAAATAATAAATGTGGTTTGCTAATATGCTTGAAATAAAAACAAAATTTGGTATTGCACTTTTCATAGCTTTCAAATAAAATATTTGACTATTCAAAAGTAAAGAATATATATTTTGTTTATAATTTTAGAAGTGAAAAATAATTCCATGAGAAGCTAAAAAGTAATTATATGAGAAAGATGTTAAGTCGGTTCTTTGCTTAACGATTGCATAATAACCTTTTTAACTTTAAATTGAACTGTAGCTTATCTGTACATTTACAACCTTTATTTCCTCCCTGACAGAATGAACATGGAAATACTCATTGATTAATCAATACCCATCCTTCGTCTTATGGGTAAATATTCATGATTAAGTGTGCAGCCATAACGCGAGAACAGCACATACAGGTATCAACATAATGGGATGCTGTTATTGCTGACAGTTCTCTGGACCGTATTTGCATGAAACGCTTCTTTCCTTGTGTTTTCTTAGTGCCTGAAATCCTCTCTCCTATTATGTCATAATATAACAAACACAGTTTAAAATCTAATATTCTGCAGTTGTTGTTATTTTTTTTTTAATAACAAAGAGCTATTTGGAACAAACCGTACTGCTTGCATGCGTATTATTGTGAAAGGGCTTCCTCATAAAAAAGTAATTTTTAAAACCTTAAATCTTGCTAAAGTCTACAGACAGAACTGTGAGGTGCGAGAAGATGAACAACTTGAATTAGTCTGGATCCCTGCTTATTGGATTGCTGATTATTAATTTGGAAACATGCTTATGTTTTTACTCGTCCTCCAACACCAGTTCTGATGTTTTCTTAATGTGTTTGTAGCTTCAGCATTTTATGGCTCCGTTTGGCTAATAACCTCTCAAAAACGTTCTTGCTATTGTGACTTATTTTAATATTTTACTATGCACACTATATGTAAATGTTTTTTTTTTATTAAATACACAAGTAATGTTAATGCTTTTTGTGCCAACTAAGTGTAGTGAGAACTAAACCGAAGAAGTTGCACAAGATTCTCTAGGTTGCAATATATTTTCATTAAAATTAGTAAAACATATTGTCAGACTGATGACACAAAAATAAAAACGGAAAGTAATAGTGTTGAAACCGTTTAAGTATAGTCATGCTTGTAAAGTTACTATGCAAGTACTTGGATCTCAATTAATTAGAGTATCATTAAAAAGTTTGACTAACTCAATTAAAATACTGAAACTCATATTAATTCATTACATACAGAATACAGGGACATAATTCAAGTGTTTATTTCTATTAGTTAAGATGTTTATCGTTAAGGGTAGTTCAGCATAACATTAGAATATTACGTAAGATCTAAAAGAAAACAATGTAACACAGAATGTGACATGATGGCCACTGTTTTGGTCTACACATTCATGGGTAGGATTCACATTTTCTAATAGATGGCAATGCTGATTTTAGTCTTGACTGTGAAAACCTCACACTAGACCTGATGCAACTTGGATATAGTGCCTCTCCACTCTCCAGACTGTGTGACCTACATTTTGAAACGAAATGTAAAAATGTACTTTAATCTGAAAAGAGGACCTTGGATCAGTGAATCTCCATCCTTTTTCCTCCTCAGTCCAGGTAAGAAACGTCAGATCTCGTTCAACAATGACATAACAGTTACAAGCCAAGTCAGACAGTGAGTGGGATCCACGCCTTCTGAGTCTCTATAAAAAACTTTAATAAGATTTGGTCATCCCTTTTGGCTGGGGAACTTTTTGTATCATGCCATTTCCTTCTACTCTGTAGGTCATTCTTTAGCATTGACCTTTTGCTGCTTACGTACTTCTGAAAGTTTCAATGACTGTCTACAAGACAACGGTCAAGCTTTTCCAATTAAAGTGGTTTGTTGAATTAGCTGTAAAACGTAAACATAAAAAATACACACTTTGAAAATATAACAGTGTGTAATGAATCTATATTAGTAAAGTTTTTTGTTTACTGAATTACTAAAATAGATTAACTTTTAAATTCTTTTCAAATTTATTGATATGCAGTAATACATATGAACTCTTTATGTCTACATTTAATAATATGAAAAATGACCTACAATTAGGGAAAATTGCTGAGCTATTGGATCTTAGGGTAAAATATCAAAATAAGTATTTTTTCTTGGCTTCCACCATTTGTTCTGAACTGTTTGTGGATGGCAACACGGACAAACAAACTATACATCCACAGGACATCTAATGCCCAGTGGCACTCTTATTAATCATATAGTCCTTTATGTTCAGGTATCAAAGTCTCTGTAAGATTGCAGAATTGCACTTAAACTGTCAAGTTAGTTAATATGATTTTCCTGTCTGGCCTCATTATCGAACCACCCTACCCCACCCCATCGCAGGTCAAACCCCTTGCTGTTCTCATTTCTTTCTACAGCTCTTAAAGAGAAATTGGAAACGGATAAAATCAGTACTAGGTCGTAGCTTCTCACAAGCTAAAATTCTTAACTCTTTATCTCTGTTGCACAAATTTGGCAACTCTGACACCACATAGCCCCACTATTTAAAAATATCCAAATTTACCTCTGAAAAAATTTCTTCTTTAAATATGCCTGCCGCTGCTGAGTTTAACATCTACATTTGATCTACCAGTGTACAGTTTCAGTTGCTAAAAATTAAGCATCCTCACAGCTGACTACATTGTATTTGTTTCTGTAATTACCCCAGTTTGCTGATAAGAAAGATACATCTCTCGAGTGTGAGGTCTGTGTTCAGATTTCTTGTGTTCTTTAAACTATCACTCACCTTCCTTTGAGCCAGTATCTAATCTCCAGTGCAATTAATGAGACAAAACACCACTAAGAATTAAGGAACTAACAGCAAACTAGCAGTGGCCAAAATTGACCATTTTTAGTAAAGCTGGAAGAAAAGCTGGGCAGAAGATCAGAAAATTTTCAACAGCTGACCTTTTCCGTTTACTGCAGTGATCCTAAGCCTGAGAAACATGTACCTGCTCGGAGACTGAAACACACACTCAAAGGTCACGTTATTCAGACTTTCAGGAGGCGCCCCATACCACTGATAAGCATCCATTTTTTTTCTTTTTTGCACTGATAGAAAAGGAACTTGCACTGACCACAGCTACATCACATCTATCGCCGTTTCCGAGGCATTTTCTGTTTTCTTTTCTTTTTGCTCTACTGAAAGACACTTCTGTTTTTGGCTCTTGAGAGCATCAGTCTGTCTTTTTGCAGAAAGAAAAATATTACCGTATGTTGGAACGCAACAGGGTTAAAATTAATTGAAAATCCACAGTGTTTTTTGGCAGCAGATTGTTTACTTGTTTGTTGTGTGTATGTGTGATGTGTGTGCCAGTCCTTCAGTGTTGAACCGAGCCAATTTTTGTGTGCGGGTGTGCGTGCGTGTGTGTGTGTGTACGTGTCAGGGGAAATAGCCTGTTGGGGTTATAGAGGGTGCAGCGTGGGGTGATGAATAGGATGCTTTTGTGCTCGCTCCCTCAGCTGTCTACAAACCATGGAAGGGGAGAAAGGTGAGAAAGAAAGGGGAGTAAGGTTAGGTAGATAGCCAGGTAAAATAAAAAAGAAAGAAAGATAAAAAGAGAAGAGAGATGAGAGTGACACTGTTACGTGTGTGAGACAGGGGAGAGGGGAGAGGAGAGAGGTGACAGAGAAGGTTTAGAGTCGAGAAGGAAGGAGGGGAGAAAGTGAGAACAAAAAGAAAGCACTTGTGCATTCTAGAACACAGCAGCTTCTCCAGTCACACAAAGAAAGAGACAAATAATCTGGCTAATATAGGAAATCATTGACATTCAAGTCACTGGAAAAAATAACACAAACATACCAGAACAAAGAGAATCAGAGAAAGAAAGTGCCTGAATTCGTAATTGTGATAACTGTCCCACAGAACACAGAATTGATCCCATGACCTAAACCTTCACACATGATGGGGTTTGGGAATGAGCCAGTCATAACGAACGAAGCAATAGGTTCAGACCAAAACGGTTTGAACTTTAATGCATACTGCATAAGGAGAAACTAGTCAACTGTACTACATTTTAATATAAAATAATGTATGATTCATTTTTAAATGGCACAGCGTTACATTAGAAACCTGAAGTGGGAGCAGCTGAAGGTCAAGTGAGATCCAAAGTCCTGATTTGAGAGACCTTTAAAACCCTCATCAGATCATATGCTCATGATCTACGTTACTGGCGAACAGCAATTATAAGAATTTGTTAAATAAAGAGAGCATATTTGAGTTTTGTAAAGTTTCTGCTAACGTAAGAAATAAAGGAAGCAATGATCTAGAAACAGTCATTTGGTTTGTTCCTTTGCTGTTTCACAAAGGTTGAAACAGCAAAGATGGGTTTTGGCAAGTGCTGCATGATGTACACTTTGCAATGACAGTACAATCTGCAGATACTGCATTGATGATATCCTCTGAAAAAAATCAACATACTCCTCCCTCTTTCATCTGTGATACCAACACTCCCTACAACCTTTAGCATCTTGGTTCAGTCAGTTATAAGCATTAACTGCAGTGGGACGGCACCCACCAGGCTGGATGATACATCGGCATGCAATATGGAAACTCACAACATTTGGAATATAATAGTCATAAAACAGTCCTTTGAAATATTAATACTGTGGGCAATAACATTACGACAATGATAAATTCACAATATGTTGTGCAGTCTTCTAAGGCATGTAGCCATTTTCTCGGTGTCCTTCATGACTTGAGAGAATAAGAACAAGAATTCAATATAGGAAGACCAAATTCTGAACAACATCCAGATACTTTCCAGCCTCCACCCAGGAGCAGTCATTACGTAATTGTATTACTGGGCAGAGACAATGTCACACTGTATGTGTTAAAGAGATGATCTCATAAAGCAGAATTTACTGCTATTTTAAACAAAGATAACATGGTTGCAGAGTTGACATTTTGAACTGGCATTTTGATTTCATGTTAAATAATTAGCATGATGAAAACCAGTAGAATCACTAATTGCACACAGCAGCTTGTGTTTTTCTGAATGTGTATTCAATTGAAGATAGAAAACCTTACAGTAGCTTTTTAAACTCTTATTATTTAGGGCTTTCATGTTAACATCATTAAATTTAAGTAGGCTTAGGATGACATCTTTCTTGCCTGATTATTCAAAGCCTGAAAAGTGAGGCAGGAAATGAGGAAAATTGGGAAAGTAATAAATGGAGAACAAGTTAAAAAACAGACAGATGCCAAAATCCCATTCTGTTGTAGGAGACATAATGAATAAAACCAGCATGCTTTGGTAAAGAAAGGAAAATGTTTCCTTTTAAATAGCTTCCTACACCTTTTCTGCTTCTTTTAAAATACTTTGCTAGCACTACAAATGGATAACTTTGGCTTTTCTTGTCATTGTAACCATTTCCTTCAAATACTGATATATGATGACAAATTTTAATAACCCCCTGCACCTCATTTGTTAGGTGTCAAGCTAAATTTTGGAACCAAAAATGAGTCTGTGCAAAAACAAGTGCTCAACTAAAACTCGGTTATGTTTCAAAAGGCTTTATAAAACTCAACAGAATAGTTTAAAGCATTAACTATTCTGTTAATAGTTGCAAACTCTCCTGCATTTCTTTCATGAGTAAATGTCTTTTTACTACAACACTTTTTTTTTTATTGATGCCATTTGCAGATTTTTCTGGGAAGACATCAAGTTGATCTCTGCTGATCCTGTTAACAGCCACTAAAATACATCATGAACAGAAGATCAACGGGCTAAAAACACTTTGCTTTCTTCCTAAGCAGCTCTCTTGCATCGTGGACATGAATTTTTATTATCCGAGGACTCTGAAGCTGCGTAGAGTCGCTCATGGCCTCTGATTGTCAGGACATGTTGTGAGTCACAGCATTCATAAAGCTTTGATATTTACATCGCATGGCCTTTATCTGCTGCTGAGTAAGGCAGTCAAAACAAGCTGACTGACTTCTTGGTGAAAGTTATCTGACAGCGCATATCTGTTAGGATCTCAAAGCTTTTTATTGGGATTTCTTCGTTTTTTTCTAAGTAGATTTCTAAGATTATGCTTACATTTATATGTAATGTTCGCCAAATATGTATTAGGGCTGTTGTAAACGAATATTTTAGTAATCGAGTAATCTATCGATTATTCTTACTATTAATCGAGTAATCGGTTTAAAAAAAAATTATAAAATAAAATATAGGTAAATGTGGCATAATACAGCTGTTACTATCAGATATCAATTATCAGTCCAATTTTTCATATTTGAGCTTCTCTACTAGTTACTTTTTTGTAGTTTACAAAACTAACCTGTAACAATAATAGCTCACTTTCTAAGTTAACCAGAAGAAAAGTTATACAAAAATCTGAAATTATATTGAATTTAATAATAAAGAGGCAGGCTCACAAATACACTTATAAAAACTGCCTAGAGTCCAGCTTTTAGTTTATGTATTCATCTTCAGCCAGTTTAACAGATGAACTCTCACCTTTGAGAATATGGGAAATGTCGTCTGGAGTGGGGGGCTTGGGGTGGTGGGAGGCAGGCGAACAACGGACGTAAGATGGGGATAGAGGGGAGGAAATAGACAGGGGACCAATGTAAGAACGGGGGAGGAGCAATACGGGATATTTACAGCACCTTCGTGCTCATCTATGAGGGGCCGTCTAGGACAAAATCTGTTTTGTCTCTCACACACTACTAAAAACAAATACAGGCACACAAAATATTAAAATTGTGCACACACACTATTAAAATATCACACACGCATACAAGTTTTTTCTCACATGCATACATAAAAGACTAAGATTGCACATATAAACTAATAAAATATATACTCACCTTTTGCATGTGTGAACGGGACTCGTGTGAGAGAGAGTTGTCACGGAAGAGGCGGGGCATAATTTGGAGATCAGATCGCGCATGCGTTGATACCACAGTGACGTATCACTGTGGTATCAACAGTGATACGTCACCGTGTACTGGAGCTACACACGGTGTGTAGCTCCAGTACACACCGTGTACTGGAGCTACACGGTGTGAGCGGCGTTTAGCTCAAAGTTAATCCGATTTATGAACGCTAATTTCGGCCAGCCGTTCTGTCCCGCTCCCTTCTCAAGGCTCGGGAGTTCACTTAGGTCTGTAGCTCCGGCGTTAGCTTGCTCCGGCTTTAGCTTACTCCGGCGTTAGCTCCGCTTCCTCCTCAAGTGCTCGAGGTACACTTAGAGCCGGAGTAAGCGGCGTTTAGCTCAAGGTTGATCCGATTTATGAACGCCAATATTGGTCAGCCATTCTCTACCGCTCCCTCCTCAAGCGCTTGGAGGTTAATTTAGGGATTATTCCGGTTCTAAGGCCGCTTACTCCGGCGTTATAGCCGGTTCTAAGGCCGCTTACTCAGCCGGAATAAGCCCTAAGTGAACATCCGAGCGCTTGAGGAGGGAGTGGTAGAGAACGGCTGGTCGAAATTAGCGTTCATAAATCGGATTAGCCTTGAGCTAAACGCCGCTTACACTGTGGAGCTCCAATAGCCGACTTGAAGCTAACGTCACTGTGGTATCAACGCATGCGCGATCTGATCTCCAAATTATGCCCCGCCTCTTCCCTGACAACTCTCTCACACACGAGTCCCGTTCACACATGCAAAAGGTGAGTCTACATTTTATTAGTTTATATGTGCAATTTTAGTCTTTTATGTATGCATGTGAGAGAAAAATTGTATGCAGGTGTTATATTTTATTAGTGTGTATGCGCAATTTTAGTATTTTGTGTGTGTGTATGAGTTTTTAGTAGTGTGTGAGAGTTTTTGTCCTAAACGGCCCCTCATACTCATCTACCAGCCATGTACCGCCATGATGATTTCCGCCACCCGTTTGTTGAGACCGTAATGTTATGAAATGTATTGTGCGGTTCGTCGGTAAAGCTACACTTACGTATAAGCACCAATGACTCAGCCGCCCGCCGTGTTCAGTCTATCCGCTCACCTGTATAAATACTCCTGCAGCCTCTGTCTGCCGTTCTCTTTCAACCAGCAGCTCCCGAAGGATTAAGGCTTCCAAACTCCAGGCATCGCACCGGTCATTTTAAGGATGTTTATT